>JAOUZG010012368.1:103133-127408 GCA_026289955.1 Argiope argentata | reverse complement strand
TATATATATATATATATATATATATATATATATATATATATATACTAGCGGACCCGACAGACGTTGTCCGAAAATTTCAAAATTTCTTGAATAAGTTATAACAATCTGGTGTTCGTTTTGATGAAAAATTGTATAAAAATGTTATTATAATACCTGATGTCATCAGATGTACAGTTCCCACAATTAAACCTATCGATTGCTTGTGAGTATGCGTATACTATGAGCTAAGTTGAATAAAGAAACTTAAACTGGACTGAAACTAAAACTTAACTGTTTCTATCCTACTTTGTTGAATAGAAACTTAAACTTGTTTTAATTAAAGGGTAAAAAAAGATGAAATTCGACATATTGTTCTTAAATGTATATTTTTTTTAATGTACAAAAAATAAATTTTTCGTAATGCCATTTCATGCACGATATTTTTGGTTAATCCTTATGGGGTATAAACAAACTAATTCGATGGTTTTCCAACCTTTGAACACGCAACATATAATTGGCCGTGCGAAAAGCAAGGATTTTCTAAACCTAAGCCACAAATTGCCATCATTTGACCTTTTGACTTATTAATAGTCATAGCAAATGCCAAGCGAATTGGAAATTGCAAACGTTTGAATGGGATAGGTGAGTCTGAAGGAATCTTTGAGATCCGTGGTAAAAGTACAACTTCATCTTGAAATTTGCTGTTCAAAATAGTAGCCTCAAGAATATTTCTCATGATTTTTTTATTGACTAATGACTAATTTTGGTGCATTCAAATTTCGAAGCAAAATGATAGGTGAGCCAATCTTCAATCTCAAGTTATGTGGTAAAGTTTTACAAATTAGCTCTGCATTGAAAAGATATAAATTAAAACATGTTTGTTTTAAAGCTTATTAACTGGGTTAATAATGTATTCGTTATAAATGCATGTTATCATGAAATAGCAGGGTCGGAAGAAATCAACTTAAAGGCTTTGACAAAGATAATCCTAATACTCCTTTCTTATACTTTGATTGATGTCAAATGTTTGACAGTTAGAGGGAGTTTGTTTTAAATTTTTAAGCAAATGCGTGAATTTTCTACACCAGTTTGGGTAACAAAAATTGGTTATGAATTTTTAATTCCTTTATTTGTTTTATTTTAATTCATAAGTACTTCAAAATGAATCCGAAAAAAAATCGATTAATTAACAATGTTTAGTTTTAAATGCATCAAACACTAAAAAAAAATAATAATTGTTTAAAACATATCCTTTCAGGTATAAAAAAATTGATGAAATTTGCAATATCTTTATTTTGATATTTGATGTATATTTAAACTGAAAGCTATCGTTTGGGAAAAAATTATTATGATATATTAATTCGTGTGCTCAATAGCAGCATTTTTTTTATTGTTATTAGGATGCCACACCCACTTGTTTCCATTTGGACAGCTGCAGTAAAAAGAGTTTCGTTTTCCTCCAAACACTGCTAGTGAGCATTATGTGCAATTCTGATTTTAAGGTGTTGTTTTTGCTTTAGCAGATGTTGAAAACTTCTACCTTTTCTTTCTTTTGTTGTTTGTTTTGGTTTGTTCATTCATTCCTCAAAAATTTCATATTCGAATGGCTCGTTTCAGTTTCTTTGAAATTAGATACAGAAACCGTTCTATTCAGGGTTAAAATTGAAATTTACTTTTAACTTTTTTTTCTAAATTTTGTTTTAAATTTTTTTTATCAATTTTCACTACCGAAAGCCTAAAAGACGTCCAAATAAAAGCAGACAAAGTCTGAAAATATTAAGATCTGATGGACAAAGAAATACTTTGATTCATAACCAAGCAATTCTAATGACATTTTGGAAGCTTCTACCAACTGCAATAAACCTGAAATAGTGAATTCATCATCAAAAAATTGTATATAATAGTTACATTGTTTTGTGCAATCACTTTAGTATTCTTTTTTGAAGAATATTCTTTGCCATGAATGCCAGGAAAAATTTCTTCAAATTCTTCAAGCAAGTTTTTTTTTTCGTCAAAAATGTGTCTATTATGTGCTAAATATGGTAAAGAATTTTGTTCTGTATTTATTGCTGAAAGGGAACTTACGTAAAAAAAACACCTTTGAAGTGAACAACGAAGTTATAGAGGCCTTCTTGTCTCCACGAAGAAAATATATCAAAATTTGATTGCTGTTTTATTATAACTCAGGAAAAAAAAGTACATTATATAAAATAAATTGTATCTTATAAGCATGTATCATATTGTTATCATATAAAAACAATGATTATGAAAAAAAAATTCAAAAAAATCAGTACATGTCAAATTAGAAGAAAAACATGAACTCATAATTTATGAAACAGGCGAATTTTGATTTGCTTCAAATTTTTTATTATATTTGTTTATGGCTGCATATATAGTTTAAAAATGTTATATGAATATAAATCAATCTTTGTGGCTAATGAAATGCTATTAAGAAAGTCTAATTTTTATTTGAACATTTTTTTGATGAAAAAAAGGAGTTAGTTTGGTTTCACCAATAGTATTTCCTTTATATTCTTGGAGAACTCTTACAAAAATATTTTAAATTTATAGATGTATATATTTCATAAAATAATAAATAATTTTAATAAATATGAATATTTAACAAATTAATTTATTTCAATAATGTTTTTGGTCTGTAAATGTACATTTAAATGTATTTTTAGCTTTTCCTCAAAATGAAATTTTGTGATGCTCTTCAAAATTTCAAATACTCTATGCATTCTACTTTTAGTTACAACTCTGAAACTTTTCTCTTATGCTTTATGAACATATAATAATATAATTTGCATTTATAGATGAATTATGTAACTTATATTTTTTTTATTGAAGACCTCAAGTAATATTATTGCATTGATTTTTTTAAATTTTTCAAAAAAAAAAAAAAGAAAAAAAAAAGGCAATAATATAAGTTTTAAAGGGAAAATCACATTTTGGATAAATTCAAGCATGCAAAATATAATGCAAATTTCAAAACAATGCAATATTTGTGTCTATTAATTAAGATTTATAAATTGACCAATTGGGTTTGGATTTGAATGAATACTCTGCGTGAATTAAACAATTTTGCTTTCATAAAGTTGATTTATAGAATTAATAATATAGATACTGTGAAATAGAAAACTTTATTTTACATTTACTTTTTTAGAAAATATATTTATTTATTTCATTTCAAAGAATCATAAGCTGAAAATTACATTTATCTGGATTTAATTTTCAGCAAAAATTTTAAAAGAATATAAACAGAATCTCGAAAGCATGTTAACATTGTTTGCATGGGAAGAAAAAACCCGAAGCCTTATTCATTTGGCAATTACTTATTACTACGACTTAAAATAACTTTAAAAAAAGATGTACTTAAAAAATATAACTAATAGAAATACTGTTTAATTACAAAAGCAACATAACTAACCTTTTAACAGCGTGTATCCGAAGTAAAACAAAACAGCAAACCAATAATTTTGTCTCCGTTTAAATAAAGTGCTCAACAAAATGCGCATGCGTTAAACTTCGTCAACAGAAAATGCATTTTTTTTCCTACATGAGTTGGACAGATTAGAAATTTTTAATTTCCTTTATTCTGTTTTATTTTATTTCAAAAGTACATCAGAATGAACCTTAAAGGCCGATTAATTAACGATGCTTAATTTTAAATGCAATAAATGCGATGAAAATAAAAAAATCGTTTGAAATAATCGATCGGAAACATGTTAAGCCTAACCTCATCGCTGTTAGAAAAAAAAACCTGAAACCTTCCACATTTCGCGATGGGGGAAGGAAGTTATTTTGGCGGGAAAGTTAGGTTTTAATTAATAATTAAAATTCTACAATTTGTAGAGGACTGAATTGTGGATCTAAACCATTCTCGAATCCGCTTGAACACACACAAAAAATTTCATTAAAATCGGACCAGTCGTTTAGGAGGAGTTCAGTCACATACACACGCACAGAAGAATTTTATATATAAAGATATATATATATATATATAATAGGAATGATGTTTTCGAACACTTTCACATGCTCCCTAATAAAAATGGTAGCCTCTCCCTTCTTCTGCCATAAAAATTATGATCATGGATAAGGACACTGAAGGTCCTTAGTGCTCAAACTTTTACTTTGCAGGGCTCTACGCATGAACCCTTTGTACTTCGTAGTATGGCATAGGTATACTCCGTCCCAGCCGAAGCCATTCGGATATAACGATGAGCCGCCACAAAGCAGCTCCCACCGACCATGGAAGTGCAAGTTAATCAGCTTAATTTTCATAAAACTTAATTCAAAGAACCAGATTGGAAAAAGATACGAATTTAAATTCTCAAAAATTGTCACCTTGTCTCCAAGTTTAGTAATTATCAAACATTTCAACAGTTATTAGAGGAACATAAAAAGGTAAACAACGTTAGCTAAGAAAATGCTGTTAAAAAGAAAAAGGTATAAACATTTCAACAGTTATTAGAGGAACTTCGTTGTATAGTAAAGAAAGCCAAATATGTATTTTGGATTTTGTTTCCTATTTAGTTGAATTTCGAATTAGACACTGAATTACAATTTTAGTAAAACCATCCCATATAATCTTTATTAGTACTAACGTTTTAAAATCATTCCGTTTACATAATATGCATGTCAACGAATAACGAAATCTTCTAATGGTTTTCGGTTCAAAATTTGATTCGGGTCTATCTTTTTAACCCTTTACCCTCTAAAAAATAATTCGATGCATATGTATTCATTTTATACAAGGACTTGTTCATTGCCCTAAAAAAATAAGTACATGTAATGATATTTTAAACTCTAATTTCAGTTCTAATTAATTTCCAAAGTTCTCTCTTAATTTAGCCCATAGTATTTTCATTCTAAAATATTATATCTTCCCCTGAACTCATTCCACTTTTTCTATTTAATTAATTCAAGGAAAGCGGTGTAAAATGCTTTGATCGGCAGTTTTTACGCTCCGAGTAAAAGAATGGAAATTGCTGATCTAAACAAAATACTTTTTAAAAGATCCCTTTGTTTCCCTTGCCTCGTTCGGCTCGTGTCGAGGAAATCCCTATCGAGATCTCATTGAATGTAAGCTTTGTGAAAAAATATTTTCCCTTCCAAAACCTCAAGGTATATAAGACCAGTGATAATTAATGTCATCTATTTTTATGCTAATTTGCTCTTGTGTTATGTTTTTAGGCTTGTTTGCTCTTGCGCCTCTTGTAAATAGATAATGCCTCCCCGGGAAAGAATAAAGCGAACTTGAAAATTCAGCCTGTTTTCTTTCAGCATTCGTACTTGAACAAAAATTTATTATGAGCTTACATATATATAAAACTGTTTTAGTTTATATTTCCCTGAATTATTTTCAACATCTTCTTACCATTTTTAAGTTATTTAAGCATTTAAACTTAACAAATAAATAATTAAAATGTCAAGATGGTGGGGAACGAGAGTCACAATTCGAATACAAAGGGTTAATTCGAAATTTGTATACCAAACTTCATTTATCGATTGTTACTTTTTCTGTAGTTATCGTCCTCACTTGTGATCACAGACAGACAGTAAGATTTCCTGTGAATAGATTTCGTCCAAATTTTTATTACCAAACTTCATTTATCGGTTGTTACTTTTTTTTGTAGTTATCGTCCTCACTTGTGATCACAGACAGACAGTAAGATTTCCTGTGAATAGATTTCGTTCAAATTTTTATTACCAAACTTCATTTATCGGTTGATAATTTTTTTGTAGTTATCGTTCTCACTTGTGATCACGGAAAGGCAGTAAGATTTCCTTTGAATAGATTTCGTTCAAATTTTTATTACCAAAATTCATTTATCGATTGTTACTTTTTCTGTAGTTAGCGTCCTTACTTGTGATCACAGAAAGACAGTAATATTCCCTGTGAATAGATTTGTTCAAATTTTTATTACCAAATTCATTTATCGATTGTTACTTTTTTTGTACTTATCGTTCTCACTTGTGATCACGGAAAGACAGTAAGATTTCCTGTGAATAGATTTCGTTCAATTTTTTATTATATAGAATTTTTAAAGACCATACTAAATTTTAATTAGCCCAAAACAGTCTTGAGTTGTTTTTATTTATTTAGAGACAAATATAATTTCAAAAATAAATTTTGAATTCAGGGGGTTTGAAACATGGAGAATGATCCTTTTATTTACAAAGATTGCAATTTAATACAGGATTACAATGTTTTCACTTATTATATTGTATACTAGCCGCCTTTGGCGACCAGTCGGTTCGCCAGTATTAATATCATCTAAAAGGTTTAATTATTTTTTTATAATTTGGTCTCATAATAAGTTTTTCAGCAAAATATTTTTAAGCTTCAAATTTCGATAATCATGTAATTCACTTATAATATTATGTAGGCCTTAAGTAGTCCTATTTTTGAACTCCACATCTCTCTTTGATTTTCTATCAGTGCACGTAAAATTCAGTTTTAAATTAAAGTGGAAATGATGGAAGTACAAAAAAGTTTAATTATTGACTTCATTTAGACCATTTTTACGCACATATTTCTAATTATTAAAGTTTTATAAATTAGCCATGAATTGAAAAGATATACATTAAAACATATTTTTTTAAAGCTTATTAATTGACTTAATAATGTGTGCAAGGCCAGAGTCAAAAGAAATCAACTTGAAGGCATATCAAAGATAATACTAACACTCTTTTCTTGTATTTTGATTCATATCCAATGTTTGACAGCTAGAGAGGCAGTGTTTAAAATCTTTAAACAGATGCGTGAATTTTCTACGCCAGTTGGGATAACGAAAATTGGTAAAGAAGTTCTGGAGGTGTTTGTGACAAAGGAAGCTGGATTTTTCCATTATTACTACACATGCTACTGCATTCGCCTTTCCATTTAAGAGCCTTACAGAAACGGCATTCAATAACCATTCGACCAATTTCAATTAGTGGATCACATTCATAAGCAATATTGAAATCATATGCATATGCAGAGTTTTCTTTTTGTTTCCAGATTTCATTTCTTGTGTTTGACATCCTCATCGTGTTATTTAATTGCCTTAATTGGCGATGATCAATAGTTTCTGATGCTCTTAAAATGGACATTCTTTGGCTGTTATATTCTTGCCTATTTCGTCTTTCCGCGTCCGTTTCCGATGCTCTTAAAATGGACATTCTTTGGTTATTAAGCATTTGTCTGTGACATCTTTCTATAGTTGTTTCAGAGGCTCTTGCAGTAGCCATCCTTTGTCTATTGGACATTTGCCGTCGTTGACGAAATTCTTGATTTTCGTTTTCCCGAGAAATCTTCATTCTTTTCCTTTCTCTCTGTTGAATAGATCTGAAACATTTCTTTTTTCTTGGAGGAGACATAGGTTTTATATTTCAAAAAATATTTTTCCTTTCTTTAAAATCAGTATCAAATTCACCAAATAATTAAAGTTTTAAAGTTCAGTTGTTTGCTAATTCAATCACGTTATTTGCTAATCTGATACTCACGTGACGGTTTCAAACCAGTTAAAACTGTTTAAGGATTTAAATTGATTAATATTTTTATTTAGTATTTTTTTATTTATTTTAAATGTTTCATTGAATTAGTAATTTTTTTTATTTCAAACGATTATTAAAAAAAACTTTGTTTCGCATTTATTGTTTAAAAAAATATCATAAATATCCTATTTATTTCAAATAATCACATACTCAAAATTACATTTTTCTAAGTTTTATTTCCGGTAGTAATTCAATTTTTTTTAAATAAAAACTTTTTGTAGGGATTTTTGGCAACACTTTATTAAAAGTTGATTTTTTTAGATCCTCGTGAAGATAAAAAAAATTTATTTTATACGAAATAAATAGTTGAAAAAAAAACGATTAAATTAAATGTTTAAAAATTAATTAAAAATAGAGTTTTAATTTATAGGTCAAAACATCAGTATCATTGAAAAGCTAATTTTTTGAGCTTTGACGTGATGCAAAAATCAATTTTGTGCTGTAATATTTTCGGAAGTTATAGCGAAAAAACGTCAAAATTTGGCTTATTTTTTAATTAATTAAAATGTTAATTAAAAATTCAAAAAAAGGGCTCCGAGGTGCACATTCCCGGCACCCAAAGTATACATGTACCAAATTTGGTAGCTGTAGGTCGAACGGGCTGGCCTGTACAGCGCCAACACACACACACACACACACATTGGGCTTTATTATAAGTAAAGATAAAGTATTGTATTGTTTTTTAAAAAGGGATTAAACAAAAACAGGTATGTAGTCAATATCCGAAATCCACTATTGAAAAAGTCTACTGGTATATTTCTTGATACCCATCGTGAGATTATATTAGATATACATCGTCAAAACTAATGCCAAATAAAAAATATCTTCCTCTGTCCATCCAGAGACATTTATTTTTCTTTGGCTGTGTTCTTGGCGATAAAAATGCATTTAAAATAGATCATAGCAATATAGTAAATCTATCCATTCTCTTTTTATTGCCGAAAAAGTTCAGCTAGTTCAGTCAAAAACAATGCTGGGGCATCTTTTCCCCTTTTTATGCAGCAATTCATAAAGGGGTCTAAAAAAAGCAATTATTTGAGACTGCATTGTTCTTTGTTGCAGACTTATCCCGACCTGCCAGAAGACAACAGCACCCTCCCCGGAGGGACCTTCTTCACCTGTGCCAGCGACGACACCATTCGTATCTGGAATCTGGACCATAAAATGTTCCAGAACAGTGCCTTGAAACGAAATATTTATTGTTACGTGAGTACTCCCCCGTTTTGTCGTTCGATAAATTACACGCGATTGTCTCATTGTCTAGCGGCAAACTGGAGCGATGGATGGTCGCGCGCGCCTCCTCCTCCACCCCCCAAAAACTAGTTTTGTATCTTTTTATTTTAATAAAGTAAGTGCGCATATTCTTCATTTCTCCTCCCCAGTTTCCTGCCGATGACAAGAATTTCGAAATTAAGAAGCGAGTAGTTGTCTGGCACGTGGCTGACGACATCCGAAAAAATATTCTGTGATTGCAAGATAACAAATGATTCTCTGTTGACAACCCTCGCAGAATAATTTATTGACCTAGAAAAATGGTTCCTATAAAAGATTCAAGTGCCCGACGAGGGTATATGATGAATTAATCCTTAGTATACAAGGAATGATTATCTTCTTAAAAAATGAGAAATATTAATGTGTAATTATGTTAGTGTGTACCTCAAGGGGTGCAAGATGAATTAATCATTGGTATACACTAGGGATGCACAACCTTTTCAGGATGAGGGACCAAAATTTGAATGTTAAAATACATTATAAACGTGAAAACACTGGTTTTTATGACAATATGCATGAATTACAATTAATATTTTACTCATGCAGACATCATGCAATAAATGAATGAATGAAACACTAACATTATAGATATAATTAAAATACTTTACCTCCAAAAAGAAAAAATATTCCTGCTAAAAAGGTGGCAACACTTGAAATAGAATAACGAAGGGAAACTATTTGATAGTTATACAGAGAACACAATTTAAATTTTGAGAAGAAATAATTAATAATCAAAATTAGAAAAAAAATTAATGAGATGACGGGGACTGAATATTTGAAGTTAATTGATTTTACATTGGGCTTAACATTGGTTGTGGCAATACGTGGAACAGAAGAAATGTTCTCTCGTGTGTTATTCTATTTCTTATTTTTGATTTGTTTGAATTCATTAGTGAGAAAGTTTGCTCACAAATGTAATGCCAAAGGAAGTTCACATGCAGCTGCATTTTGCTTAAAGCACGAAAATTCCTCGGGTAAGTCTTTATAAAATTCTAATATTAGTTTTTCTTTGAACTGATTTTTGAAAAAATCAGAATTCAGTAAATCATTTAAGACTAACTGCATACTCTCATCCACTAGATTTACATCAACAGAAATATGATTAGAAAATACATCAATTTTTGTTTGGCACTTTTCAAAGTCTGAAAATCAATTATCAAATACATTACGAAAGATTTGAATTGGATCTTCATACTGCATTTTTGTGTGTGGAAATTTTTCATTTCCGCGAGCTCTCCTATTCGGAAACTCGTACTCTTAGGGTAGCCATGAAATGAACAAACTGAAAAGTCACGTAATAAAAAGTAAATAAACTTATTAAACAACTGTAAATCAATTATTCTGATATAGAATCGTTTTCGTATCAGATTTTTATCCTGTTTCTTTGAAAAAGTCTCATATCATTTAAAATCAGTCTTATTTTATCAACAACATTCGCGGGCCAACTTCAAAGGCTACGCGGACCACTTTTGGCCCGCGGGCCATAGGTTGTGCATCCCTGGTGTAGAAGGAATAATGACATGATTTTCTCTCTAAAAAATGGCAAATAATAATGTATAATTTTTTTAGTGTATACCCCATCGGGTACATGAGGAATTAATAATTGGTGTACAAGGAATAATGGGATGTTTGTACCCCTAAAAATGAGAAATGTTAGTGTATAATTATTTTAGTGTTTACTCCCTGGGATGCATCACGAATTAATCATTGGCGTACAAGGAATATTGGAATGATTTCCCCCCTAAAAAATTAGAAATTTTAATGTATAATTGTTTTAGTGTTTACTCCCTGGGATGCATCACGAATTAATCATTGGTGCACAAGGAATAATGGAATGATTTTCCCCCTAAAAAATTAGAAATTTTAATGTATAATTATTTTAGTGTTTACTCCCTGGGATGCATCACGAATTAATCATTGGTGCACAAGGAATAATGGAATGATTTTCCCCCTAAAAAATTAGAAATTTTAATGTATAATTATTTTAGTGTTTATTCCATGGGATGCATCACGAATTAATCATTGGTGCACAAGGAATAATGGAATGATTTTCCCCCTAAAAAATGGGAAATTTTAATTTATAATTCTTTTAGTCATGGAAGAGATTGACCTTAAGGTGGTGAGGGTGCCATCCAGAAACAATTAAGGTCAACATTTTTTGACTTCTGAAAAACAAGGATTCTAATCTGTAATTGGAAGAGGAAAATACTAAAGCAAACAAAATTTTGTTGTGGTCTTATCGCAAATATGGCTCATAAGCACTTAAGTACATTTTCGGAAGTGTGAAATGCGAGTTAAGAAACAGTAATTCATGCTTTCTATATTATAATAAAGAATTCTAAATAAAAATCTTTAATTTCAAGTGAAAATTCCTTGAATTTCAAAAAAAAGTGTCAAAAAGAACCTTAAATGATTTAAATTCATTATTTAGCAGGTCAAATTTTATAGTCTTCAAGTTTCTTCTCTATTAGACCATTAAATTGAAACTTTACTGTAGTTCATAAATATCAAACGTTAGCGAGCATTTGCAAATTTTTACGATAAATGTAGAATTGTCTCTGTCAATGATACAGATAAAACCTAATCTGGTTATTTTTTCTTAAATTATGTCTCAACATATGTCGGAATTTTATATTTTATGTTCATATTATTTTAATGTTTTAAAATGAAATTTCAAGACATTATTCATTAATTAACTATGAGCTTTTGTTTAATTAATTCAAAATATCATCTATATGAATATGCATCATACAGATGATGCATATCTATAGTATGCATCTATATGAATCAAATAATTTCAATGCAGAAAATAGAATTAGATTATTCTTTACAACGTAGATACTTCGTATCAGGTAAGCAAAATTATCTTGTACAAAACAAAGACATAAGTTCTCAGATCATATTTATACACAATTTTATTTCATTTCCTAAAAGTAAATGTATTAGCAGGTAGAAATATTTATGTAGATGACGTGTTTATTGTATAAAAAAATACAATATTTATTCCTTCGAGGAAAATCCAATATTATTATATAAATTTTTTTTATATAAAATCAAATATATCATCATATTATATTCGAAACAAATCTAATGCTTTAAAATTTGTTAATATCTGACATTATTATGCTTTAAAAATTATTTGAAAATAGTATTGTCATTTAGATTGTATTCTGTTTTATGTACGTAAAAAAAAGCTGCAATACTTTAAAGTATTCAATAAAAATCTCTTTCTTTCTAAGAACTACATTTTTATTTTTTCTATCGCTATTTTTAAAGAAGCTAAAAAATATACATATTTATATACGTGTTCAACGTTTATTTTCTCTTTCAGGAATTATTAAAGATTTTATATACAGACCCTAATTTTGTATTCCTATGTGATATAGACTTTCTTCCAGGTAAATATTTTGAATTCATAGCAAGTCTATTCATTTTCCTCAATTTCTGATAAATATCTTTAAAAAAAGAGCATTTTAAATTTAAATTATACTTTATTTATGTAAATTAAAAGATTTTTGGCTACCAATGAATTAATAACTACATAAGTGACTTCAGTTCGGCAAAAAAAATAATGAAATAATAATTATATTGAATATATATATCACAATATTCGATGGAGATGGGATAGCCTGTTTGGTAAAATGTTGGATTCGCATCTCTTAGGCTGCGAGTACGAACCCGTTAGTCGAACACTCTCCGTGTGTGTGGTGGCTGGAGCACGTTGAATCTGTCGCATTCAGAAAATACTCCGTGTCGAGAGTAATACCACTGGGTGTACTGGGTCTGAGGTGATCGTTCTTTGTTCCAGATCTAAATTACGATCTGTGGATGAATGAATGAAATGCATGAATGTAGTCCGCCCTATACAAAGGGTTTGTGACGTAGAGGGTTTGTGAGCTAGAAGTCAGACTTTTGCCATCGGGTGATCAGGGATCCATACCCTCCGAAGCTACTACACCCCTCCTTCCGTTGTAAAGCGGAACACGAGAACAACAACAACAATATTTGATAACTATCCTAAATTTATAAGAAATATTTTTTTTATATTTATCGTTTCAAAGATAATTATTTTTCTTCAGGTGTTTTTATTCTTCTTTGCTTCAGATATATATTTGAGTTGGTAATATGAAAGTGTTATTCCTTCCTTTCAGCTGGAACCAATGAAAAATTGGTTAATTCTTATGATGGAAAGAACGGTGTTCGTTGTCTAAAAATACGACCAGATGGCCAGCACCTTGCATCAGGTGATAGATCTGGCAATATAAGGTGCGTTGAAAGATATACAACTATCATTTGCTACTTTAGTATTTTAAATGCCTTCAAAATTCAGATTTTTATTGATTTTAAAATTTTAATAGATTATATTTACGTTCAATTCTGATTTGTTTCGATAAATGTTCTGAAAATTCTCAAAAAATTATTATCTAAACTTTGTTTATTTAAAAAAAATAATGATGTGAATTTTGTGAATTTGAAAGAAAGGTTAATTTATGACTAAAAGTTCGTCACGATTTTTTTCCCAGGGTTTATGATCTCAGTTATTTAGAGCTTCTTTGCAAGATCGAAGCTCACGATGCAGAAGTTTTGTGTCTGGAATATTCAAATGCAGAAACAGGTAAAAGTACATTATTTCGTAATTGCATTGATCTTTCCGATACACTATTACATTTCACCATTTTACGAATGTATTCCTTAAATACATGTATAAAAATGTAAAATTGTATTGCAATTATAAATAAAATTTTCATCGGATTTTCGAATGATATACAGGATGTCCCAGACCGGATAAATTCTGCACAGCCAAATTCGTTGTTTCGAGTACATAAAAAATGTCTAAGAAGTGTACTATAATTTTCGGGGGGGGGGGGTACTGCGAGAGAAAATTAATGACGTCACATCTGGTTTACGAAAAAAAACTTTTATTCGAAGCCCGAACATCAGTACTTGCATAAATTCAATAGGAAGATGTTCGAAATGTCTCCCTCGCATATAGAAGCATGATGTGCAATGTTTGACGGCACACTTTCTAGCATCGTAGTGTCCACAAAAGTAAACGCACTGTGGAGACAAATGGACTAAGTCCATTTCCGAAATAACTGGGTCTCGATAAACCAATTCCTTTACATGGCCCCATAGGAAGAAATCTAAAGGGGTTAGATCTGGAGATCGTGGTGGTCATGAAACAGGACACCGACGCCTAATCCAGTGGCTGAATAAAGGTTTACTTCGCAAATGGGATATAACGTCATACATTTTTTTTCTTGCATTTTTCTCGAAAATTATGCTTCGTAGAGGTATGGTTCTTTGGGAATTTTTTTATGTGTTCCAAACAACGAATTTGGCTCTGCAGAGTTTATCCGGTCTTGCTGGGACACCCTGTATATTTAAAAAGATAAATTTTAAATATAAACAGTGCTAATTAAACAAAAAAAAGAATAACATATTATTTTTAATACTTTTTTGTGAGTCCCTTGTCAGAGCATTAACACAATTCCTGTAGAAATTGCGTTACATTGAGCCGAAGTAAATGATAACAACTTGCCCCCTTATTAGTTTATTTCAAGATCTCCAGATTTCTATTTTTGGGGGTTACTTCAAAGCTCTGAATGTCCATCGTCTGTTACTTAGAATGAGCGCCAGAACTAATATTTTTAAAAACTCAACAATGGTTTCTCCGACACCTTTGAGAAGATGTGCATTACTGGAAACATATATTTCACTTAGTGAAAAGAAGACATCTCTCTCTTTCTTTCTCTATATAAGTATACACAAAGATGAATAATTGGCTGCATCTCTTTTATACAAATTTCGCAATTTTTTTCCCAGTGATCTAAACTAAAAACTCAAAAAATCAGCTTTCAATAACGCGATGCCATCCCATTTACAAAAGCTCTGATTTTAAAAACAATAAGTTAATGACTTGAGCAAATAAAACCTAGAAAAATGTCATTTTGAGCACGGGATTATATGAAATGAAATAAAGAGGAAATGGGATACTTTTTTTTAAAAACAATCAATGAGAGACAAAGTTTTTCGGATTGTTTTCAATTACTAAAGTGATTCAATCGATGAAACCATTCAAATGAATAAAAAATATAATTTAACTCGCACGAGCACGTGGTGCTTAACCGTTCAAGAAATGATGTTCTGACATGATGCATTGAAATATGCATAGCAGATTTCATTTTAATCTTTTTAGGATTTAACTTTAATTTGAAACATTATTTTTTTAACTATACTTATTTTATTTAAATTGCCCTTTTAATTTATTGTAATACTTATTTTATTTTATTGTAATGCATTTTTGAACTATAGATAGTTTAAACTTAATGGTTATTTTGCAGTTACTTTAGTTATTGCTTGCAAAATGAAATGGAGAATAGTTTTTTTTTGTACTAATACAAGCCATACCGAAGTTAAATTCGTATACATAAAATTTATATTTTGACAGTAAAAATTGAAAAAAAAATCTTGGGAACCGACATAAGAAAAGAAGCTATAGTTTATATGTAATCATAAATAAACAAATGTTTCCGTATCGATTGAATGAAGGAATGCAAATTACTCTCATGCTATATCTTATAAAGCGAATGAGCAACCTCAATAGTAGTAGAATTTTTTCAAAATTAACTAAGTAAATTTATTTTTTTAATTTATTATGAACACTTCAATAGTCTTCATTGGGTTTCGATGACCTTTCGATAAAATTTTGTCTCCCAGATAATAAGGTAATAAGCTCACAACCTAATTCCAACAAAAACAGTCTTATATAGGGTTGTGAAATTCATCAAAACCAAATATTATCCCCATAGTGTGGCATGGAAGTTTAGATATGGAATGTCGGCTCAGGTGTACGCCTTCTTCATCTAATTATGTCTCAAAATTAAGGGTTTCCTTCCACAATAACCTTAATGTGTCCAGGGCCAGACTTAGCCTATTTGGGGTCCGGGGCAAAAACTTCTTTGGGGCCCCTTCTGCTTTACTACTTTAGTAATGAAGAACATTCATTAAAAAAGGAAACGTAAGATATACTATTGGATTTGGGGGCCCCACTTAAGGGGGAGGGCAACTGCCGCGTATGCCCCTCCTTTAGTCAGGCCCTGAAAGTGTCTTCGAAGAGAGACATAAATATAATTCAAATGATATCCACGAAGGGTTTTAATATCGAAACGGGGATAGCATGTTTCTCCTATCAAAGAAAAATCACATATTAAGGAATATAATCTATCAGTTTGAAGCTGTATCATACTGAACTTCCAAAAATTCAAATATACTGATATTTTGAGAAATGAAATAACTCCGATCTGAATTTGGGGTTTGTTTTGCAGATCCCACGCAGCTTCTCTCCTCTGCCAGTCGGGACAGACTGGTGCACATCTTCGATGCCCGGAAGAACTACTCCTTCGCCCAGACGCTGGACGACCACACGTCATCGGTGACCGCCGCCAAGTTCGTGCGCTCCGGAAGCGACTTGTACTTCGTTTCGTGCGGCGCGGACAAATCCGTCATCATCAGAAAAATGATGTGGGTGAGTCACTCGGCGAGTCACACCTCAAATAATCGCTGCATTTTTAACGACTCATTCCTTTCCTGGAAGGTTTCAGATCTAAAGAGTTGATAGGATAACGTATCACCTGCAGTTATGGATTTATTTTATTGATTTCTATACAGGAAATTGGAGAATTTCTATATAAAATAATTTGTTGGTAATTGAAGCTCAATGAGAGAGGGTGGGTGGGTGGCTATATGATTATAACTACACCTTTATATATATATATATATATATATATATATATATATAATATAGTATAACAACAATCCATAGGCGAAAAATAAAAATTTTGATCCGTAGGTGAAAAATAATTCTATCTGCACGAACACTCAAAAATTCAGCATTTAATAACTTGTTTCCATTGTATTTACAAAAGTTCTAACTACCGCGAATAAAACCTAGAAAAATGTCGTTTTGAGCACGCGATTGTATGAAATGAAATAAAAAGGAAATGAGATATATTTTTTGAAACAATAAAAGCGAGATAAAGTTTTTTTTGGATCGTTTGTAATACAAAAGTGACTCATTCAATGAAACAATTAAAATGAATAAAAAATATAATTTAACTCGCACGAGCACGTGGTGCTTGGCCGTTCCAGAAATGATGTTCTGATATGATGCATTGAAATATGCACAGCAGGTTTCCTTTTAATATTTTTTTCATGTTATCATTATTCAATATTTCTCGTTACGATTAAAATCACAAGTAGTTTTTGATTAAATAGTTACACATAACTTTAGAAAAAAACTTTTTAAGTTTTGATACACAAAAATTTTATTCGATATACGGAAACTCTTTTCCTGATAAAAATACAGTCTTGAAAAAGTTTGAAATATGAAGATTTTTTAATGTATGAAAATTAAAAGCATGTTTGTTACACTCCAAAATCGTACTTCGATATTATTTTAATGTATTTAAATAAAATTTAATAGATCTTTTTATTTTTTTTAAATCGTTCACCAGTACTCTGATTAATATATTTATGTAATTAAAAGTGTAAAGGTAAAAGTTACGTGGAGCTCTTCCCGTACGAGTAAAATGTGTAGAAGTGTCTGTTGCGCCATTCACCGGAGATATAGTCACTCGTGGCTTTCTGTTTAGTCATTAAAAATAACAATCCAGCGTTTGACCTATATATCTAAACTAGATAAAAGCACTCAATTTTTGCTGCAATAACAGCATCCTAAATTGTAATGTTTATATGAAGGAATCATTGTAGACTAAACTTTAAAAATGCGTTGCAGAGTTTGACCTATTTTTAAAATTATCTTATAATGAATACAAATTGATATGATATTTATTTAGTGAATCAAGACTACGACAAGGTGAAGTACATAATTGCAGCCGCACATTATTACTTTTTCGTTTATGAAGTATTTAAAAAGAGTATTCTAAACATCAAAGTATTTTATCTCGAGATATCGGCAAATCTCCATTTTTCAAACTAATCTGAATACGGAAAACACAATTTTTGGAATTATATCTCTTTGTCTGTGAACATGATCACTCAAAAAGGCTTGAAGAAAAGCAGATAAACTTTGTTTTATGGTTTTTACACCTAATTCGAATTTTTTTCTTTTCAAATTTTGAACGGTTGCCATTTATAGAAAGTTTGTTTCTTCGGCTATTAAAATTAAATATTCGAAATTAATACAGCACTAACACATTGAATAACGCTTGATAGATAAAATTTGGTATATAGATTTAAAATCTAAAAAGTAGATACTGTCAGATTTGAACCAAATCCGTCATGATGGGACGATTGTTGGTCTATGAATTCACAGTAAAAGCGATAGTTCAAAAGGCGATGATTTAAATACATGAGCATTGGTTTGTTATTTGGGGATCAAAATTTTACCTGGAAATATAATTCAACCTCTCGGGGAAAAGTACGAAACACACATGATATTTTCTGGTGTTTATATATTAATTACATTCTAACAATTAATCAAATAAGATCATAAAGCTCACTAGCGACCACTGATAGCCAACTGCTTGCAATTAATCATACAAATTTGCTAGAAACTATGCGAAAAAGTTTCGGGATACTTCATCTGCTGATTATTATAAGGCAATTAATGAGGGTCTATGACAAAGAATATTAGTACGGATGAATATCTTACTTAAAAGAAAAACAATTTGGGCTCAAAATTTTTTAAAAAATAAAAACATTGAAAGAAATGTAATATAAAAGAAAACAAAAAATGAAATCTATGATCGGAAATTGCAAATTATCATATGAGAACATTATTATTTTTAATTCTTTTTTTCTCTTCATTAATTTAAGTCATTAACCAGTTTAAACCGGTTTGAAACAATCACGATACTTCCAATTTCTCTATCTGGAAAAGTTTTGGAGCTTGATCGATTTTGATATGAGGAAAAAAAAAAGGCTTTTCTAAATATTGGCGCATGTGTAATCTGATAGTCTCGTGATTGTTTTAAATCGATTAAAATTGGTTCAGGATTTAAATTAAAACATTTCGAAATAATTCAGAGAAGGAATAATTTGGAAATCAAATTGCAACTTTAGTTGACGATAAATCGCCAAATGTGACAACCTTCTGCATTATTTTTTAATAACTAAAATCGGAAAACTGATTCTTCAAAAGCGATGAATCGCCAATTTGTTGCATATGCATTTCGATGTTTCAATAACCTCAAACCAAAACAACATCATGTTCTCACATGATAAAAACACATTCGTGTCTAACAAAAAAAAAGCTTAAAGGAAGTATAAATTTATCCATTATTTCAATGCTTGATTGTACAAATGCCAAACATAGAACTAATTTTATTAAGGAGTCAATATATTTCCTCGTGATTTTACCGGGTGTCCAAAAAAGTTCCCGTACTGATGATTTGTGAATTTATTTTACAAAAAAAAAAAAAAAGGTTTAAAAAGAATTATTTTTATGAAAATGATAAAAAGCACTTCTAACACAACTAAGGAAAACATATTGAACTTACATTTATAATAAATGTTCAAAATGTCGACCCCTTTCTTGGAGACAAAACTGAACTCGTTTGCGAATGTTTTTCGAAACGCCTTTTAACATGCTAGGAGTGATTTCTTGTATCTTTCGGGTAATTGCGATTTTCAAATCATCTATTGTTCGAGGACCACCTTCATAAATTTTGTCCTTTAAATATCCCCACAGAAAAAAATCCGGGATGGTCAGATCAGGGGATCGAGGTGGCCAAAGACTTTTTGAGATAAGTCGATCTCCGAAAAAAACTTCAAGCATGTCCATGGTTTCATTACACGTATGGCAAAATTTAATATACTTGAGAAAAAAAATCATGGACAACGATTTTTTAAATTTGGAGTACGGGAACTTTTTGGACACCTGGTATTTCCTCGTGATTTTACTTTCAGTTTGGATACCACTATACATGGGATACTATTAAATGAATCACCCTTAATGAATATAAGATGAATATTTATCCCTCTTATGTTTTTGAAACATTGCAGCAATAAAAATTAAACACAGTTTAACGTACTGTTTTGTATTTTATTTCAGAAGCCAAGTATCAAAGTCGTGCAGGAGCAGGTAGTGACGGAGAAGACCACTTTCTACGACATGGAGAGAGACGCTTCTCAGCCACACGTCCTCGCGGCGTGCCAGGACAGCAAGATCCGGATATACGACGTGCCAGGTGGGAAGTACGTGAGGTCCATGTCCGGCGCACAGGGGGAAGGCACACTCATTAAGGTAGACAATTCTCCTTGTTAACTTTTTTCCAATTCCTACTATTAGCTCACACTCTCCCCGTATATGCACAATGTGAAGCATTTAAATTATTTGTTAAAAGCAGATGGCATAGTCGTGATCGAAATTATGGCAGAAGTCAGGCTGAATTTTTAACTTCGTTTTATTGCATCACGGGAAGCAGGCCTTATGTACAAGTAAAAGCGACGAGCACAACACAAAACGAATAGACGAAAAAAACACACATTAAATGTTTACCCCTCTGAATTTATACCTTCAGATTTTAATATGGATCTATGACGTATGTCAATTAAATGTACAGCTCGTACAAGGGATCATTTAATGGAATGTGCTTGGCTGGAATGTGGGAAAGTAACCGGCGTTTAGCTAATTCTGCAATTTTACAAAGCTTCTGTTGAATTAATTAACTAGAGCGAGTGAAATGGATCAGGAAATAAGAGAATATTATAGAATGAAGTTACTATGGCTAACTTAAAATGGAAATTAATTTGAATTTAAATTGAGTTTAATATATATATATCTTGTTCCAACTTTCCATCGTTAATAAAATACTTCTTATTCATCGAATCAAGTTCAAGTAAATTTTTAAAAACTTGTAGTGGATGGCATTTGATGTTAATACAGTTTTTTCGAATATTAATTCATTATTTTTTTAAATTTATTTATTAAAAACTAATTTTCTCGCCTTTATAGCAGTTCTTTATAGTCGCTATAGTTATTAGGTCGGGATAGCCTGGTTGGTAGGGCGTTGGATTCGCATTCTTTGTGCTGCGAGTTCGAACCTGTCGCAAATATCTCCTTGTCGAGAATTATACCACTGGGGATACTGAGTCAAAGGTGATCGTTATTCGGACGTTATGCCTAGGGGTTCATGCCCTCAGAAGTTACTGCACCCCTCCTTCCGTTGTAAAATGGAATGTGAAAAATACAATTGTATTTATTTAATAAAAAGTAACTAAAATAAGTTTTTCCTAATATCCAAAGTAGAAATTGATTTTTTTAAAAAATATTTTTTAATTACTTGTTTATATTTTGATAAAAAAATACTTCTATCTATAATAGTTAGCATTAACCACCTTCAGTAATCATGTTAGCATTTATCTACCATGAGTGTTTAGTTGCCGTCTACCAACCCTGTTAGTATTAATTTTGTTCTATAAACTCTATTATATATTAATACATCGAAATAAAGTAATATCATGTGTTAAAATTGATATAAATATTGAACATTTTGATTTATTGATTATAATTGCACAGTGACAAAACTAACAGAAAAAGGAGGGGGGGGGCAAATTGTTATTGTACAATGCCATGCAAAAGTAGAGGGTGGTAGAGTGGATGACATTCATGAAGTATCTTCAAATCAAAATCTTTCATAGGAAGTAAAAATTATCGAAATCGGTGCAGCAGTTATGATTGGTGAACTCTGCCACAGTATTTCGCCGTATAGTATGTACCGTGAAACAATTTTTATAAAGTCTCTCGTTGAGATGATGTAGTTAGTGGGGTGGTTAACCATTGATGGTAATAAATTTTCGCTCGAAAAAAAATAATAAACTGTGAAATCAAAATTGTTTTTTTTCTTGGATTATACAATTTTTTTTAAAAAAATTCTTTTGTTTTGTAAAAGTAGATTTAAATTATAAATTATTAAGAAGAATAGTTTGGGCTCTTTTGTTTAAAAAGTTGAACTACAGCCATCTTCTAAATAAAGTGTATTCTTATGTGTAAGACGTGTGTTTCCTTTTATGTTAGTGGTAGAGACAGTGATCACATCTAGTTTTAGCCAGCAAAATTTTATTAACATGTAGAAATGGGACACAGCACACACATAGGAAAATACTAAACACACACACACAATTTGACCATAATCTTTCGATTTTGTCTGTCTTCGTTTCAGACTTATGTCTCACTCACTTCGTCCCTATTCCGACTGACCACCTACCCCTTCCTTCCTTCGTCCGTTTCGGAATGCCTCGTCGTCACCCTTGGAATCAGTCTCTTCAAATTCCTCCTTCGTTCTGCAATCCACCTCTCATCGAATCTCTGGTTGATCTATCTCCTCACTAAACCCTTTTTTCCTCCGCATTCCTGCTTATCTCCATTAAAAGGGTTGCTAAGTGATTTCAGTTGCCAAAGTTGGCGGATCTTACGTATGTTTTATCCATCGTTTAATTTTTCTAAAAGCTCACTTTTTCCCCCTATCTATAAACAGACCCTCCACCTTCTATATAATCAGATATGCCATTGTAAAAGGCCGTTATGAAACTGGAACTAAAAATATTAATCAATTTATTAAACCACTCTGATAGCTACTGATATCTGACTGATAAATCCCTAAAAAAGTATACAAATGTAAATTTGTATTTATTTCGAAAAAGGACTGATATTAGCCATTAAATTCCCCAATATTTTTATTTTAAGGTTGCCATGGACTCTACAGGAACGTATGTAGCAACAAGTTCAACGGACAAAACCATCTACGTGTATGATTACCTGACCGGTCAGTGCGTTGCATCGATGAGTGGTCACTCCGAATTGGTAACTGGACTCAAGTTCATGCCGTCTGGAAAGCACCTGATCTCCGTCTCCGGCGATGGGTAAGTTTAATAAAACGTATCTCCTTAATGAGTTTGCCGTAAATTCACGATTACTTATAAATTCCTGTGATATTTTAATTAATCGTGATAGCTAAAAAAATAATTGAAAATAAAACAATCTAGAAGAAAGAATTCTAGATTGTCATGCTTCTTATTTCGATGCTCACTTAAAAGGACTGATTATGTTATAGAAACGATTTATTTTCATCACAGTCAATTGATATATGTTATTCAGTGACGTCACTTCCTATTTTCTCCTGCTTGATGCGCTGCGGATTTCAAAATTATATTAGCACGGTACGTTTGTATATCATGCCCGAAAAAACTGATTTAATTTATATTGAATAATATATCACATAATATGCTTTGCTGTATTATTTTTAAGGTATGAAAGATTTTCGCTCATTCTGTTGAAATTATCGGTTTGAAAGATCTTCAAAAATTTGTAAATAAGAAATCGCTATGTAGATATACGGTTTCTCACTTCTAAAGAAGGTAAAGTAATGGTTTAGGATCAAGGTATCTCTAATCCGATGACGACGTATACCTTTTGCGGGAGAGGTTAAACCATGGCCGGTAGTGGCCTTTACAGTTCCAACTCAGTTCCTGCGTGATTGTCAAAACAAAGACCATTCATTTAAACTCTGAATGCATATGCTAAATGGGAGGTGAAAGTATTCGTTGACTAATCTCTTAAATGCATAAAACACCATGAATTACCCTTGTCAATGAAAAAACCTCGAGGAATCAAGAATGAAGAATTCCAAATGTATTGTGGAAAAAATCTGGAGTACGCATGCCAGTCATGGTATAATCTTCTTCATCTGAAAAAGGTTCAGAATGGTTAAGTTCAACACAGTATATTCCCGTTTAGCTTAGAAACAAAGCAGATATCTAATTAAAAATAAGGTCAAGTTTTGTGAATATTTTTCATAAAATTCGAGAAATACGTTTTGAACCATTCAAATAGCATTTACTACGTAAGAAATTGGAATAATTCTATCAAATTAATAAGATTAAATTATGTTTAAATTTTTTTAAAAAATTTAAAGGTAAAATTCGAAATATTATATTAAACTCCAAATTCTAAATAAAAAAAATTATCTGAAATCAAGATTATTCGAAATTCTTTGAAAAATTCCTACTTAAACATATACTTTTATGAATATAATGAATGCCAGAAAGTGCGAGAAATGTCGTAAGAAATGTCTCGTTCCTTTATTAAAACCGGAAAAGTAAGGTGGCGTGTTTTGGCTCCGTCGAATGATTACAACCGGATGTCGTTTGAACGCTTTGCGGAGTCGAGACATTAAAAAAAATTGTGAATGGAAGTCACGAAGCTATTTAAGAGTGAAAAAAGAGAACAAGAGAACGCAATACCTTCTGAAACTAGATCCAAACAAGCGAGATATTTGATGGGGGTACAGTATTGAAAACTATTTTAGAACATTATATAGTTTAATTTAAAATTGTAGAATGAATCAAACTAAACATTAGTTTAGTGAAAGACGGTTCTTAATTTTTTTTTCAATTCCTACTATTAGCTCTCTCTCTCATACACACACACACGCACGCACACACACACACACACACTA
>JAOUZG010012368.1:80476-102733 GCA_026289955.1 Argiope argentata | reverse complement strand
CAGGCGAGCATTGATAACATATCGAAGGATTATGATCTTCTGTATGAAAAAAAAAATTAAGAAAAAGCCCAATGATTTTGTCGGTTCTTTGGTTTTCATATAACATATTAAATTTTTAATATGTAGGTTACAATATATTTCATTTAATAAAAGAATAACTGACGAATTAGAGATTTCTTGAGCAATAATGAAGAGAATAATAACCTGCCATTTGATCTCCCAATTTGCAAATAACGCTTGTTGAAGATTTAGCATCTTATTTCCAAAATCAGTCGAAACACTTCAATCTGATTTTTTAAAACTTTTCACATAAGATAAATATTGTACGTAAATAAATAAGACTTCAAAATATTCATGAAATCTTTATACATCTTTATATCTATATCGACCTTATCATAATAATAAGAAATAATTTTTCTTTCTCAGGTGCATTTTCGTGTGGAAACTAACTTTTCAAGCTTCCAAAACTCTGACCAAGTCGGGGGAAACCATATCCATTCCGACATCTTCCAGTATCTGGCAGGATTCCAGGTATGTCTGACATATCATTTAGAAACATAACAATAAATTATTAATTTTCTAATAACATAACTAAATTGCTGATTGAATGATAATAAAATTATATAATGTTTTCTCTCTATGACTTCTGCTTATCTTTGTTGTCGTTACTTACGGCACTTGCCATTTGCAAGCCCCCCGTTCATGCAGCAGCAGATTTAAGCCGAAAGGAGCGTCTCTTGTTTTTGAACTAAGCTTAGCAAGAGTACCACTTAGCTACACACTCACCACATTTGCTTGCACAGCCCCTTTTTACAGGGGGACACAGTCACACATCTCACAGATAGCACCATGCCCGAACCGTGCCTCGAACCCGGGTCTCCCAGAACACGAGGGAGACGTGCAACCTTAGTGCCAGAAAGCCGGCTCTGCTTGTCTTTATTGTTATAAAATACATTCATATTTCTTAAAAATACTTTAAATTTTTTTGATTATTTAAAAGTTTTAACTAAAGAATTTCTAAGAAATCATTGAAAAACTGGTATTAATTTATTTTTGCTACAAGTTTTCCATTATTTGACGCGGTATTAAGCAAATAATAGCAAGTGCTTAAACTCATTAAATATTTAATATTTGTATGTATGTAATATTCTTATTATCTATGTATTTATTTCTTCTAACTGGACTCACCTATTTAACTCACAAAAATATGTTTGTTGAAGCTACATTGTATCAAGCGGTCTTTTGTTTCATTTATATTTTAATTGAATATCTATTTTTGAAATTTTAACCAAAATCTGTTTTACTCATAATAAAATCCCCCCACGGGAGCACCTTGTAATGAAGATGAAATGCTTCCGGAATGGTGGTTGGATCTCGTCACCCTTGGAGGGTACACTAAAGGTGGTGGTGGTTAGACTCCTCCCATCGATGACAGGATGTACTTCCTATTGGAAGGGTTGTACCGTGACCGGTGATGGCCATTAGGACTGTGTTGTTGTGCGGCAATCCGATCATTCAGTTTTATGGTTAATCCGTGTGACTTCGTGGTGGGTTGAAGAGTCTATCTATGACTTATCTATAATAAAGCATAAATATAATTTCTATGTTTTTAAAATTATTAGCGGAAATTGAAAGGTTTGTAGAATTCAACACCATAAATAAGTTCAATATAAAAATTTCAAATGTTTCATAGACTTTCACTTAAACGCAAAGATTACGCATTTACATTTATGGACATTTCTAACTAGGTATTAAGACATTTTAATTGATATCCAAGTTTTGTACAACTACAAAGCTTTCAAAGATATAGGGTGGATAAACTCCTTATTTCATTCATTTATCACATTTAACGAGTTTTTTTTTATGTCTGATGATTGATAGTTACTTTCATTTTTTTTCTTTACACTTTAAGTAAATTAACAAATTTTAAAGTGTTCTGAGATTTTTCATTTCAAAATGAGTTAGAACTGTTTCCTATTGGATTATTTCTATAGAATCTGATGAGTGATTTTAATTTTCACACTCCTTTTATTTTTAATACAGTGGTAATCAAGTGATGAGTTATTTAGTTTCAGTTTTATGACTCTATTTTAAATAAAGTCAATTATTTGTCTTATAAGTAATTTTATTAATAGTCAGTTTAGAAGTCCGCAATGGCTATTTAGGAATCTTTTATAAAGTTTATAAATATGAATGGTTTTTATTTTGTAACTACTATGTTTCTATATTTCATACTTACTAAAAATTTGTAAACAAACATTTATAATACGATGTATTTATTGGATTCTGAAATCTATTAAGTCAGAGACCAGAATAACTTACATACTGTCGCCAAATTGAAATTTTTCTCCATTGATAACTTGCCAAATACAATAACTAACCACTTAACCAATATGTTAAATGCGGCTTTTGTTGCAGTCTTAAAAGTATCTGAGTGTTTAGTTTTAGGCATTTATTAAGTTTTAGGCATCTATTAAGTCAGAGACCAGAATAACTTGCATACTGTCGCAAAATTGAAACTTTTCACCATTGATAACTCGCCAAATACAATAACTAACCACTTAACTAATATGTTAAATGCGGCTTATTTAACCACCCTGACTACCACCTACCACCCACCTTATTATTTAACCCCCCCTGACAAAGGTCAGGACCGTATACTTTAGTTTTATCGGTCATTTTCCTCTAAGACGCTTTAAAAATATTATTAGATGCAGTATGAAAATGGCAGTTCATTAAAATTAGTAAACCTAAGCTACGCCCCTGTTTAAAAATGAAGAAAAATAAATCAAAATATACATTTTTTGCTTCATTCTAGAAAAAATACCGTTGCTGTAGCGGCTCCTTTTCAAAGTGGGAATTATCCTGGCGATAAGAAAGATTCACAATCGGCATTAGACTTCAGCGATGGCCAACTACCTTCATGGGCGAAGAAACAAGTAAGATTTTTATTCTTGGCGAGTTTTTTTTTTTAAACTAATTTTAAACTTTTATAGATATCTGAAAAACACAGAATGCCCTTTTAACCCTTTAACTCTTGTCATAATTTCTTAGATATCCGACGAGTGGAAAGCAGGAGAGAGATCGTCCCCACCCCCACAGCAACCCCGGGGTCGGTGGGCGCAGAGGTTGGAGGGCCAGTCGCTCATTGTCAAATCATACTCATATACAGACTCTGTCATCCCAATACCACAGTTAACAGGTAAGCATCTGATCAGACATAATGCCGGCATCTGAATAAAATTGAGCATTTTTTATAAAATAATTACATGAAAAATCTAAAAATCAAAGTATTGCAATCCAAATTTATTCGGTGCGATCGTAGTTTAACCCCCTGCTTGGCGCGCTTTTCAAAAATCGCCAACCACGATCTAGGGTTGGTATAATAGGAAAACCATAAAGTTGCCATCTTTGGCAAATTATCGCCAACTTGGCGAAGAAGGGGGTTAAACTACTAATCACCCATTTATTCATACAATCATAAAGTATTCTCAATTATCGGATGAGTTTATAACGTTGCTTAATATTATCTATATGCTGTTCAGCTTTTAATAACGCTTTGCCATTGCATTAACAAAAAGCTCTGAATAAAATAAAATAAATTAATGTCTACAGCAAATAAAACCTAGAAAAATATCATTTTGAGCACGCGATTATATGAAATGAAATAAACAGGAAATGGGATATTTTTTTAAACAATAAATGCGAGACAAAGCTTTTTTGGATCGTTTTCGATACCAGAGTGACTCATTCGATGAAACGATTGAGATGAATAAAAATATATTTTAACTTGCACGAGCACGTGGTGCTTGACCGCTCAAGAAATTGTGTTCTGACACGATATATTGAAATATGCGTAACAGATTTCATTTTAATCTTTATTTTATTTTTATTTTTTTTGCATTCTTTTGATCCTGAACTGAGAAACAGCTTCAGAAATCTGTAAGATGCTATGAACTATTTTGAAAAACTAATGAGTTATATATCTCCGGACTGATTTATTTTACCAAAATAAAGCAATATGAATCGATTAAATATAAATTATTTTAATGACACTTAATATTATACACTTTGAACACACAATATTCTGTAGAATGTTATACTAAGCTCTTTAAACAATCTGCCTACTCATTTTTACCTATATATCGTAATCACGGTTGGGAATACAATCCACAAACGAATTCTGATATTTATCATTCACCGATTTTTTTAAAAAAGAAAGTTACGATGTAGATTATGTTTTGTATTAGAACTTGACAATAACATATTGTATATCTTAAAATTTCGATATGTTTGGTGAAAAAAATTGTACAAAATTTGAAAAACATTGAAATTAAAGTGAAGAAAAAACACTTGATATTAATATTTAAAACATTGCAATGGGAATAATAGATATGTTTTGTCTTCTTTCAACAGCTGAACAGAAAAGTATGGAGACGACTTATTCTTTTTCAAAAACAGAAACAACGAACTCACTAAACCAGAAAGAAGATGTAACACTTACAAATCAAGTAAGAAATGCATGAATTTGTTGTTTTAAAAAATATAGTTCCTATTTAGAGAGCGTAGAACATGTTTTCCCTCATTAATCATCATATTTTGTGTTATAATGTGAAATGCATATTGTTCGGTATCATAATCTAAATCTGTTAACAGACATTTAGCAGACGATTCATTTTCAGCTATTTTATAACTGCTACTATTTTTATTTTTATTAAAATGCTATTCAACGTTAAAAGCAAACGATTTTTTCTTTGATAAAAATGTTTTATTAATTTTATTTCGTTTAATTTTTGAATAATATCTGATGATCAATTGTAAACCTTTTGGAATCTGGCAATACTTGTAATATATGCTGTTCAGTGAAAAGAAGAAACAAGATCGATGGAATTCTAAAATGCTTCGAGTATTATTTTAGTTTTAAGAATTTAAGACACTCCGCAAGCTATATTTTTAAGAAAACAGTAGTTTTCTAGAGAGCATGCAAAATATATTATTTAATAAGCATAGTTATCTTCACCACAATACCGACAACCAATACATGTGTGTGGCTTCATAAGCGAGATAACATCTACGATACCGAAATCGACTTTTGTATTATGGTCATGTTACTCGGCTACCTATGACCCTAGCGTCGTAGATTCGTACCACGAACTTCAACCGTTACATTGGTGACTTTGACACTGTAACCTTCCGCAACAGTCGTGGCGCCATCTACCCGCATCAAAAACAAACAAAGTCGTCAAATTCACTTGAGCCGCCAACCCACTTCATTCAAGCAAGCAAAGCAAAGTCGTCGGACACACTTGACGAAAGCAAGCAAGCACATCAAAAGTCCTCAGTCTCACTTGATGCAATCAAGCAACAACTCGCCATAACGCTTGGCGTAATAAAAAAATCGTTCGTCCCTCCGCCGACTCACTTGCGGGGGAGTGCTGTGGCGCTAGCTTCATAAGCGAGATGACATCTACGATACCGAAGTCGACTTTTGTATTATGGTCATGTTACTCGGCTACTGGCACTAGCGTCGCAGGTTCGTATCGCGGCCTTCAAACGGTACACATGTGTCCATTTTCTCCCTTACCATGAATGTCGCTACGCCAAAATTTATTTTGTTATTATTTCTGTAATGATGATAATAAGTTGTCCCTTTTCAAAAGACAATGAGGCACCAAAGAATATAATATCATTGATTGATTTATATCAATCAATTTTGAACATCGAATGAAAGTACTATTTTAAATTATACTAACGCAATAAGGATAAATTATTTCGATTTGCTACATGCATAAGGCTAGAGGATATGTTGATGTTTTTCTGATGATATCTGTAGAAAGTGGATGATAGAGAGAGGTGTATGAATCCTTTGATGACGTATCTAGATATCATGAGTTTAAAAAAAATTGGCGAAATAGGTTTCCGGGGTCTCTGTTGAGGTTGTTTTCCCATACAGAATGCACAGCGAAACGTGGTTTTGCAATTTTTAACTTTAAAAAATAGGGATGGAATGGATGCTCATCCGCTTTTGTGGTGTAGAAATGGGGATGGAAATTAGACAGGGATGGAGGGGGAAGAAATACCAACTCAGTTGTCGCCCTCGTCATCTGACCGTGGTTCAGAATTACGAAATCCGACCCAAAACAGTCCTAATGTTGCTTTAAAATGGAGCGTTTCTATAACTGAACTGAACTCTGCTTTACTTTATCATTCTCTGTATCTCAATTCCTACTCAAGTGCCCTACTCTATTCGAGATAGCAAAATTTCGGTTTAAAATCATGACTACCATGGGTTAAACTCAATTCCAAAGACGGTCCGACATTTATAAGATTTTGACATCCGTTAAATTCGCCTTTGGTTTAAAATATCATCATACGAACATCATTCAAATGCATAGATTCATACCTAAACAGCTATTATGTAGCCCAAGATGAAAGATTTAGATCTATCTTGGATAAATCGTTAAACTGTTTCTTTTATCTAGTTTTCCCGATAAGTATTAAAAACTTACAAATCAAGATATATTTCAGATAAAAAATTTTGCTTAAAAAAAACTCCTTTAATGGATTTTTTATCCTGTCAGAACAAGATATTGTTTTAGGAATGAGGTTTTGTTGCATCTTCAAAATCTCCTAGGCGTAAAATTGAAATTTTATTACCTGCTCGAGCATCTCAAAAAAATCAGCTTTTCATAACACGTTGCCATTGCATTTACAAAAGCTCTGATTTTAAAAAAAATGAGTGCATGACTACAGCAAATAAAACCTAGAAAAATGTCATTTTGAGCACGCGATTATATGAAATGAAATGAAATAAATAGGAAATGCAATATTTTTTTTTTGTAAACAATCAAGGCGAGACAAAGTTTTTTAAATGATCGTTTGCGATACTAAAGATGACTCATTCAAATGAAACAATCAAAATGAATAAAAATATAATGTAACTCGCGCGAGCACGTGGCGCTTGGTTGTTCGAGAAACGATGTTCCGACACGATACACTGAAATATGCATAGCAGATTTCATTTTAATCTTTTATTTAATTTCATTTTCCTCCCCAGGTGTCCATCAGCCGGACGAGTGTCTCCCAGAGGTCAGAGCGGGTGAGGCACCCCACCGATTCGAGCAGCGCCAGCAGCCTCAAGATGGACGACGGCGATGCGGAGGACGAGCGGTCGGACAGCGGGACAACAGAGACAAGCGAGTTGGTCTACTACCCAGAAGGAAATGCCGATTTCAAGGACAGGTAAGGGAATCGCATGATGATATGCCACAATAACCTTAAGAGAAATTCTTGAAAATTTTTTAATTAACAATACTATCTGTCAGAGTTACAAAACCACTTTATTTTACCTTCGCCATAGAAACAAATAAAAATATTAAATGTTAATAAGTTGTCGTGTTGTGACTAATGGCACTTGCCATGGATAAGCCCCCACTGATACGATCAGCAGATTTTAAGCCGAAGAAATGCGTCTCTTTGTTTTACACGTGGCGCCATCTAGGGCCAAGAGTACGACTTAGCTACACACACGTCACATCCCTTTTTTAGGAGGCTGACTACATTCATGCATATTCATTCATTCATCTCAGATCGTAATTTAGACCTGGAACAGAGAACGATCACCTCTGACCCAGTACCTCCAGTGGTATTACTCTCGACATGGAGGACTTTGCGACCACGAACAGATTTAACTAGCTCCAGCCGCCATACACTCGAGATGTTAATAAGTTGTGTCTAGATGGAATAATTTTCTGATGTGTCATGGTGAAGTAGTGCAATTTGATGTAAAGAAATTCTATTTTTGGCAATGAGAGTTATTTTTTTAACCACCGATTTTCTAGATAAACTTGCGTCATTTTGATCTCAAATATCTTCTTGAAAAATAATTATAGATGATGAAAAATAGGCCTAAATTGTATGGTATCTTTCTAGGGAATTAAAAAATATGTCCTTCAAAATGTAAAAAAAAAGAGAAAATTTGATTTTTTGAGGGTTAGAAAGGCGTTAATAAAGCTAATAAATGTTCCAACATCTCCATCTATACAAAATCATAAGTTCAAGGTAGCACAATCCCCTATAAATACTTTTTCAAATAACTGATTTTTTTTATTATATTACATTTATACTTCGATGAACCATCACTGACAGGATCAGAGCTTTGATGGAGAACCCAACAGACGGATAACAGAAATCTCTAAAAATTTAAATCTCTTAAATTTGTATAATAATTCGATTTCAGTGTTGTTGGGACGTAAATAAAAAAATAAATCCTTTAAGAGTGAATTGTATAGAATTTTACTCAGCAATCAATATCAACTTCAATGCAATAGTAATGTAACCAATTGTGTTACTCTATTATAACATGCATTATTTTAAAATAATAGATCAGATCAAGATCTACTCATCCGCTATTGACGATAAATCAACTCCGTCATCATCAAAGGCTTAGCCACTGGACAGTAAGGGGGAAGGGCTATGCATAACCCGATTATTAGTGTTAGAGAAGGAAAGGGATGAAAAACATTAGTATGTGTATGCCTATCTTGAAAGTTAAATGCGATGAATGATGAGAAGAATAATACCTTGTTCCGGGATTCGATTACCCTTCTTAAACCAATGAAGAAAACAAGAGGTGAGATAACCATATTATGCCTTGGGCACCATCTATAATTTCTTCGCTAATAATCATCATATAATACAATCATTTCTAGATTTATAAAGTGAAAGTAATCTGTAGAGATTTTTAAAGATGTCTGCTGAACTTATTTAAACGATGGTGCACGATAGAATCACTAAAGCAAGTGACGATTAATCAATTTTAACGTGTATTTACTTTATTAATCAATATTTTAAAGTACTTTTAAAACTCCCTCTCTTTGCAAATATTACTTTTTGAAGAATTGTAGAAAATTTTATTTGTAAAATAACTGCATTAAAGCTGTAAAGATTTTAATTTTTCTTCTGTTATATAAACATGAAATTTATTTAGATATAATGCTAACGATTATTATGATATTATTGATTATTATTATATTAACGATTATTATTATTTATTATATTTAGATATAATGCTAACGAATAATCCTGAATACTTTTGCTTCGAATAAAAAGTCTCTCTCTCTCTCTCTCTCTCTCTCTCTATATATATATATATATATATATATATATATATATATATATATATATAATATAGTATAATGTTAATAATTATTTAAATCGATGTACAATAATAGGGCGCAAATTTTAAACTACTCATTTTTAACAAATTTCAGGAATAACAACGAAACAGCCACAGTTTCTTCAAGGAAAAACAACAAAGAAACAGTCACAGTTTCTTTGTGAAAAAATCTTTTGAAGAATCCTTATAAAACATGGTAGGGTTGGGGTGAGGACTTAGCGGTGGTAAAAATCTTTACCATGATCGTGCATTTGATAAAAACTTGATTTCTCTGTAATCGAGTGATTCATTGTGAATTGAAAGAACAATTGTCTTCTGGAAGCCACCCCCCTTCGTCGGTCAGTTCTTGCCGAGACGCTTTCTCATTTGCAATAAGTTTGATTGAGAATTATTACAATTTTCTGTACTGGTATCTGTATCCCACCAGGAATAATTTCCTCCTCTCAAAAATTAGTTTAAGCTTCCGGTATGGTGGCTGGTTTTCGCCATCCTGGTAATATGCAGAAATATTTGGGGGCGGCTATGTCCTATAAATGCCAGGACGTTCTTCCTACAGGAAGAGTTGTACCATAGCCGGTGAGGCTCTTAGAACTCAAGCGTAGTTCTCGCCAGCAATGCTGCCTCGGTCATTCAGATTTTTCAGCTTGCCATAGAGTGGGTCGGAGTAGCCGGTTAAGGTTACCGGTTTTTATCAATGGAAAACAAGAGTCGTCTATATTTAATCTTCCATCAAACTTTAGGTGAAGAAAATTACTTTCAATGGATAAAGCAATTTATACATCTACAAAGTAAATCAAAAGTGACCATTTTAGAAACGTAAAAGTCGACCTATACGATTTTGGACAATCGATTTCAGTTACTTACATAATATTATACTATTACTCTGCATGTATATGACAACTTTTTATTCGAAGCAAAGGTATTCTGGATATTTTGGTTCGTACATGAATTAGATAGATGATCGGAAAAAGCTGATAATACATACTATTAATAAAATAATTCCCTTCCCGCTCTCTAGAACTTGATCACTTCTGTGACTGAATAGTTTTATCTCCAAACCTAATTGATTTCTCTTTTGCAGTTCTTTCCAAATAAACGCCACAAAAGAAGAGAAGCGATTTCTGAAGAACAAGCAAGGAGGTCTGCAGCGATCCCTATCTTCCTACAATGTGTCAGGTAAGAAATTATTTTTTATTAAATATAAAATGTTTCAGAAATGTGTCAGAAGTTGAGCAAAAAGTAATTTTCAGCGATTCGATCACACGACTGATTTTCATAGCAATGTATTTATTTAATATATCAAAAATATCTATTGGGCGGTGTGAGGTGTGTGAATATGCCCCCCTGTAAAAAGGGGCCGGGCAAGCGTTTGCGTGTGTGTGTGTGTGTGTGTGTGTGTGTGTGTGTGTGTGTGTGTGTGTGTGTGTGTGTGTGTGTGTGTGTGTGTGTGTGTGTGTGTGTTATCCTCATATGAGCTAGAAGTCAGACTTCTGCCCTCAGGTGCTCAGGGGTCCATACCCTCAGGAGCTACTGCACCCCTCTTTAAGCGGACACGACATCATCTATTGGGAGGAGATTTTCAATCAATAATTAAAACTTTTATTCTGAATTGGGCAGTTAGCGCTGGCATAAATGTTCTCTTTAAAATAAACAAAAGGGAAAAGATTAAATGTTCAATTTGTTGAATGCAACCTAATAAATAAAAACCAATATTCACTCATGTTTATGTTTAAATGTATGAATAACCAATTCATTATAACTAAGTCTAGAATAGAGAAAATTCTCAAGTAGTTAGGATGGGTGAATGTCAAAAGAAAAAGGAGGAGAAAAAAAAACTGGATCTTTTTTAAAAAAAGTTTTTTTTAAGTACACAGCTGCTTTGGAGATTTGCGCAAAACTATGTTGTACCTGAGGCCGAATCTTGATTACAGAACAAATTCAAATAAAGAACTATAAAATTAAAAATAAAAATATAAACGGTTGACAAAAAATGTAGGCGCAAACAATGCAAGAAAATGAAAAATAACATAATAATTAAACAACTACCAAATACAAAATACCAGAAAAACTAGGTACCTATAGGTACTAGTATATACCTATAGGAGTGCTTTCCTAAAAATTTTCTCGCATGCTCTCTAATAAAGATGATATCCCAGTGAACGGTTAGTTTGGCATTTCCGTACAATAGCTACCAAATATTAACCTTTGGCGTGAATTTGGCATTTTTATTGAACCTGTCGTGTCATTCTTGGCGAGTTATTCAGCGATGAAGCTCTTTCATGTGATCAGTAACATCTGAAAATTGGATACGTATTCCATATGCATTTTTACCAATCGATTGTTACAAAAATTTGTTTAAAAACTACATTTGTAATCACAAAACCCACACTAAATTTAATATATTTAATCCATTGTATCTTTGAGTTATACATTTCTGAAACTACAGACCGGCAGGCGATCAAAACCTCATTGGATTTAGCTCAAAATTTGATAGGTGTCTATATTTTAGATGTTAAATGTTTATGTCGAATGTTATCCTTCTAGTTCTCTTCTCTTTAGAGTTATCAAGTTTACTTGTATTCCAATAACTTAACAAATAGTTTTTCTCTGAACGGATTTTGCTCAACATCTGATTGAAATCTATAAAGTTGGCGAAAATATAGTCTACCAAATTTCATCCGTTTAGCTCAGGACGTTTTTGAATTATCTTTGCCAGAGACATATAAACAGTTGTTTTCTAAAAATATAGCTTTCGATCCCAAAAAGGTCTGACACACGGATATTCCTTAAAATCTCTAATTCAATTTTTTTGATGATTACTGTATTTCCTCTGTTCTACGTATACGAGAAAGTAAAAAAAAAAAAAACTATTCGCAAGATAAGATTTTTAAAATTTAGATATTTCTGACTACTTTGAGATTTTAATCATACAATGCACTATATTTTTGAATAAATGTATCTGTAAAGCCTATTTTACATATAATAATGTACGATCGAACATACATATACGCATAATGTAACAACAGTTGTACATAAAACCTAACTTTTGCCAGATCTCCAAGTCTTTCTATACTATGCAGAATTGCAAATTTGTACCATCCCTAATAGAGATCGCTTTCCTTATTCCAGACAAAGGTCACGAAAACACGGACGATGAGGATTCGGGCACCCCCGGCGACTCCGAGCCTTCGTTCGCCAACTCCTTCAGCATGAGCACGGAGAACCTGGAGAAGCTCGGGCTTCGGGAGAGGTTCATGCTGGACAACTTCGAGAACATGGACAAGACGCAGAGCGAGGCCGACGCCAACCACAGGAACCGCTACAGCATCTCCTCCAAATATCACACCACATCCACGAGCACGCCCAGCAGAGATTTCAAGTGAGTGGCCCATGGCATGAAAAATTTGTTATTAAAAAAATTGAAATTTTCTATTGTGGTGATTGCTATACATATAAGCCAGATAACATCCCTCGGACCGAAGTGCACTTTTGGCCCAACGGATTTGTTACTCGGCTACTAACCATAAGATTCGGAGTTCGGGCCTGCCGCAATCAACACATACCTACTAGCGCATTCGCTAATCACCCAAAAATGGTGACCCGGACGTGATTTGAACACGCAACCTTCTGTGGTGATTGCTATAGGATTTGTTACTCGGCTACTAACCTGAAGATTCGGAGTTCGGGCCTAGCGCTATTCGCTACACCTAAACTATCTCAAACTTCATGATATCATGTAAGAACATTATTATTTTTAAGGCATTGTTCGTCTTAATTAATTTAAGTCATTAACCAGTTTAAACTGGTTCGAAACAATCACGTGAGAACCATAATACGCATGCGCCGATATATCGAGAATCGGGTATTGGCGCATTCGAATGGTGGATATTCGTGACAAATTGTAACTTTTTGTTGGTGATAAGTCGCCAAATGGGACAACCATCATAACCATTTTCTAATAAATCTAAAAATTAAAATTTAAGCCTCAAAGACTATTTGGGGGCTTCAAAAACCTTAAATGAATACAAAATTATTTTCTCGCCTGATTAAAAACATTTTAACAATAAAAAAATGTGATAAAGTTGTCATTGACTTAAACTTTTGCATTGCATATTAAACTTCTATAAAAATAGAAGTTTAATGTGCAATTCAAAAGTTTAAGTCAATGACAACTTTATCACATTTTTTATTGTTAAAAAATCATTTAAAAAAATGATATTTTGACGATAAATCTCCATATGTGACAACCTTCTGCATTTTTTTCTAATAACCCTAAAAGTGGAAAATTGATGCCTGAGAAGTGATAAATCATCAATTTGTTGCCTACGAATTTCGGGGCTTCAAAAACCTCAAACCAAAACAACATTATGTTCTTTCTCGCATGATGATAATGCGAAATAAAAGTTAAATTTTGAATACTGAGCATTTAAAATATTGTTAATACTTTCCCTGATGGGAATTTAGTTTTAATAAAACATTAGGATTGAAAGTTAAAAATAGATTTCACCATCCTTGTCATAATTTATGAACAGAGAATCAGCCTATAAATATTAATACTTATTTAGTTGTTTACAGGTTGGCTCATCATTCATAAATAGCTACATGCTTGATTAAAATTGTAAAATATGCTACAAAGCTCGTTGTTGAATTTACGACAGAAAAATTTAAGATATTCAAGCAGTTTTGGTATTAAATAATCATCTAGGAAGGTTTCACTTAACTATAATTAGATTCTTAAATTAAAATGTATTGAAATTTTAAAGTTTATTCTCACTAAAGCATATCATCATATAAAACTATTTTTACATAAATTCAGTTTTTTTAATTAGTTTTTTTTTTGTAATGTTAATTTTATTTCCGTCAATTATACTTTTATTGTACACTTTTTTCTATAATTTTAATAATTATTTGAAGATCATTTTACAATAACAATTTTTTATTTTTTGTAATTGCTTTTGTACATAAACATTATTGTAATATTATTATGTACATTCTTGTGTGTGTTTATTACCGTTTGCTATAATTAAGAATACCAAAAATGGGCAATCACAAAATAATAATAATAATAATACAAAAATGGACGAATCAAATCATTTCTATTATCATGCTTCAAACATATGTAAGTAAAAAATTAATTATTGAGTTGACTTTAACTCCAATCAAAATAAATATATGCAAAGGTGGAATCCTCCCAATATTCTTTAAAATTTATAAATAAATTATTATCATCTCGGAACATGATGTTGATTTAGGAATGAGGTTTGTGGCGTCAACAAAAATCTGTAGGTGAAAAAAAAATGTTATCTGCACGAGCATTGCAAAAAATCAGCTTTTAGTAACGCGTTGACTTTGCATTTACAAAAGCTCCGATTTAGAAATAATAAGTTAGTTACTACAGCCAATAAAACCTAGAAAAATGTCATTTTCAGAACGTGGTTATATGAAAGGAAATAAACAGGAAATGGGATATTTTATTTGAACAATCAATGCGAGAAAAAGTTTTTTTTGGATCGTTTGCGATACTAAAGAAACTCATTCGATGAAACGATTAAAATGAATAATAATATAATTGAACTTTGCACGAGCACGTGGTTGCTGGCCGTTCAAGAAATGATGTTCTGATATGATACATTGAAATATGCATAGCAGATTTCATTTTATTCTTTTTTTAAAAAAAATATTTTAGTCCTTTTACAAAGTATCATGTTAGTACCTATTAAAATGCAGAGCGGGCTTAATAATATGCCTTAATTGGTATATATTTTTCCAATAAGAAACAATTAAATTCAACCTGAAAACCTTTGAAGAGAACAATATTATTTTTTGATAAATTAAATTCATATCTAGATTAAATATAACCTCTACTACTTTTTTTTCAGATCAAATACCCTAGGGAGAAGAACAAATCTGGTAAGCTATTTTCTTCATTTTTTTCATAAAACATCCGAATTTTTTCCTCTCTTTAAAAGGCTTACGAAGAAAATATATTTATCTAAACTAAATCCTCTTATAATTTTTGCTAAGTTCGATTTATTATTTCGGTACTTTTCCGTTAACCGCGCGTAAGCAAAAAGTCGCCAAAAGAAATTTGGCGGAATTCTACATTACTTGGCGATTTTTCGTTTGCGCCCGGCCAAAGGAAGAGTGTCTTTATTTCAATCATTTACATATTTTTTAATGAATTTTATTTTACTTATTTACTTTTAATTATACTTTTTAATTTTATGAATTTTGTTAATCATTTGTGTGAAAGTAACGATAATCCCTCTTTAACGATATCTTCAAAAAAAAATCTTAAATTCTCCATTTTGTGACGGCTTTTCGTAACATCTTTTTTTCTTCTTTTTTTTTACATCAATTACGTAATATTTGATGTTGATGAATTGGTATTTTGAATAAATTTCAAATCATGTTAAAAAAATTCTGTAATATTAAAAATGTTCAAATATCTTATTATTTCTCGAGCAATCCTTACATATAGATCGATACACTTTATATGGAAATCCATTTAAAAAAGTTTTTCCTTGATTCAAAATAATACTTCAAAGCATTTTATAATTTAGAAACTCCGTTCTATTTCCTGTGCAATATAAATTATCAATTTAAACATCTTTTAATTTTTATTTTAACATCATCGCACGATTTATTCTACTATAACGGGCAGGACATCTAATTACAAAAATGAAAATATTGTTGATTAAACCATATTATAACTACATTTAAATGCAGCTTTTTGAGATTTTTATGATTATTATAAAGAAATCTTATATTTACTTTTTGTTGATATCTGATAGTTCGTATATATATTAGGTAAGTGTTATTATTATCAGAAAATATCAGACTGTTTTATGATATTAGATTAAGTGTTTCTAGAATGAATGAAATAAAAAAATGGAAAGAAGATACATCGATAGAATGTGATAAGATTGATGTTGCATTGAAAGTAACTATTTTTTTAGATGTCTTCCAAAAAGAGGGAAGAGCTGGCCAGAGCTTTGAATGATGCCAGGAAAAAACTGGAGACTGTAAGTTTTGTCCCTAGACTTATTATATTCATTAGCATTCGATTTGTATTTTATTCTAAACTAGCTTTTACCCGCGATTTTGTACGCATGGAAATGCTCACAACTAACCTAAAAACAATTCATTTACAGTGCGTAAATAAAGCAAAACCACCGTAAATGAAGTCCTCATTTCGTTAAAATGAAATCAAACCAGGTCTATTTTATTTGTCGATCGGGATTGAGATAGCTACATTATTTTTTATTTATTATACACTTATTTTTTAAACTTTTAATTAAAATTTAAACTCAGTTATCAATAATTGCAACACACTGTACAAACGGGAATTTTCAACGCCAATGCATGAATTTTCTACGAGATTTGGGGTAACGCAATACAGATTAGAAAATTTTAATTTAATTTATTCTGATTTATTTTAATTCAGAAGTATCTCAAAATGAATCCGAAAAATAGATTCATTAACATTGTTTAATTTTAAATGCATCAAATACCAAGAAAATAAACAGAATCGTTTGAAATAATCGGTCAGAAACATGTTCAGCCTAACCTCATTAGAGTGGGGGAAAAACAAATTTAATTCGTTTCTGATTTGGCTGTGGGGAAATGAAGATTTTTGGTGGCAAAATAAGAAAAGTGTCGTTTTTACTATTTTTCTTGCAATTTTTCCGTTTATTCTCTCTGCAAAAACCTTTATCGTGTCTTAACAAAAACATTTTTAAAAAATTACCCGAATTGGTCGGACTGTTCTCGAGTTTTGTGATTAGTAACACATTTGGCGATTCATTATTACTTATATAGATTATTTTAAGGTTGTTCTCACTAAAAAAACCATTTTTAAGGTAGTAAAATAAGGAATATTCAAAATAATATTTTAATTTCCACGTTTCAATATTTAGAGTGAAGCAGATATTTTTCTGCATTTATTAGTTTTCATCCACAGAAGTTTTGCTGATGTTCGTACATCGATTAATTTAAATACATCATAAATAATACTCTTTTTCTTAGTTTTAAAAAAGAATATTATTAACCTCTTGCCTGCCTTGATGATTTTAATTTGTTAGCAAAATTTTAATTCTATTTTCAGTTTTAAAAAGATTTTTGCGTATATATGCACACTTAAGTATAATCAAGATCGCCATTTTAAGGATTGGCCAAGCTGCTTTTTATCGAAAACCATTGTTTGTTTGTTTTTAATCATATCAGAACATGGTGTTGTTTTTGGGATGAAGTTTTTTGGCATCAACAAAAATCCGTAGGCGAAAAATAAACATTTTATTACATGCACGAGCATTTCAAAAAAAAAAAAAAACTTTTAAACTTTTGTTGCCATCGCATTCACAAAAGCTGTGATTGAAAAAAAAGTTAATGACGACAGTCGATAAAACCTTGGTAAATGTCATTTAAAGCGCGTTTTTATATGAAATGAAATAAACAGAAAATGTGATATATTTTTTAAACAATTAATGCGAGACAAAGTTTTTTTCGGATCATTTGCGATACTAAAGGGATTAATTCGATGAAATCATTAAAATGAATAAAAATATAATTTAACTAGCACGAGCACGTGGCGCTTGGCCGTTCAAGAAATGATGTTCTGACATGATACATTGAAATATGTATAGCAGATTTCATTTTAATCTTTTGATATTTTTAAAATGGTAACTGAGGGACCTAAGTTGTCTGCGGATCATTTTGATTAAGAATAAACTTGAATTATTTTAAAATGACTTTAACTTATTTCATGTAAATAAAAAGGCAATTTTCTTATCAATTTTTATTCATATTTTAATATTCTAGAGTTTTAGAATTTTGTAGTTAAGAAATTTGCGATGAAAAAAATATATTTCATACCTTGATATTCTAATTATCGATTAATCGATTCTTTTTAACTAGGTTATGATTTTGTATGAGCTGCATCATCTGGCAGATTACAGCAGCTAGAATTGAAAAAAAAACTGATTATGCAATAAAGTATCTTAAAAGTTAAGCAGCCGGTTTTCTGGAACAGAGGTAGCGCATCTCCTTCGTGTTCTGAGAGGTCCGGGTTCGAGTCCCGGTTCGGGCGAGGTTGTTTTTCTTTGTGCTATCTGTGAGATGAGTGACTTCCCCACCCCGTAAAAAAGGGCTGTGCAAACGAATGGGATGAGTGTGTAGCTAAGTCGTCTCTTGACCCTAGTTGGCGCTACTTGAAACAAGAGATGCATATCTTCGGCTTAGAATCTCCTGATGTATCAGTGGGGCTTGTTCATGGCAAGTGCCATAAGTAACAACAACAAAAGTTAAGCATATAAATGATCATCAAAAAAAATTTCTTTAAATTTTTTTCTTATTATTGTAGTACAAAAAATATTTTGTAATCAGGCATTTAGAAGCAAAAACGCAGAAAAATTAAAATGAAGATATTGTAAAAACAAATCAAATTCATGAAAAACTGTTTACTTAAAAATAAATCTATGTTTAGAGATAAGTTATATCCACTTGCTCCTTAATTGGAGTGAAATCAATAAGCATTAAATAACTTTTGGACACAAATTTAAAAATTTTGCAGCAAAGAGATATTTACAGTTATTTATTTGACACACATTCTTTTTTCGTTCGCTTGTGAAATTTTTTAGCAAATCAAAATTTATCACTGAGATAAAAAAAATGATAAGTAAAATAAAGCAAAGTTCCATTTCTGATCTATATTTAAGATGCGTTTTTAGAGCACATTTTTTTCTTCACTAACTGAAATTTGAATTCTTTAACTACAGCTCGGATACAAAGGAGGCCTCAGTTCCAGCAAGAGTGTCGGGGATCTGAGTAACGCCGGGGATGTCGCCGATATTCTGGAGAAACCTAGAGTTCCTATGAAAGGTAATGAGTTTATTTCTGATAATTTTAACGTCTGTAAAAGAATAGTTATTATAACTGTAAATATTAATTGTAACATTTTAACCTCAAATATTTAAATGAACTATTAAGGTAAGAAACAATCAGTGTTGATAACATCCTTTTAAAAGAACCTCTGAAATGATCTTGAGTAAAACAAAATTATTTTTTTATCATGTCAGAACATGTTGTTGGTGTCAACAAATCCGTTGGTGAAAAATAAAAATTTTATTATCCTCACGAACATCTCAAAAAATCAGCTTTTAATACCGCGATGCCATTGCATTTACAAAAGTTCTAGTTTTAAAAAAAAATAAGTGAATGCCTACAACCAATAAAACCTAGAAAAATGTCATTTTGTGCACACGATTATATGAAATGAAATAAATAGGAAATGTAATATTTTTTTAAGCAATCAATGCGGGACAAAGTTTTTTTGGATAGTTGGCAATATTAAAGTGACTCATTCGATGAAATCATTAAAATGAATAAAAATATAATTTAACTTGCACGAGCACGCGGTGCTTGGACGTTCAAGAAATGATGTTCTGACATGATACGTTGAAATATGCATGACAGATTTCATTTTAATCTTTTTCTTGAAATATTTTCAACTAATTTCATATATTGTTTTTTTATTTATGCTGCATTAAAAATAGTTAAAAGTATTTGTGCTGGAATTTTTCACTCTTTTTTTTTTCTTTTTCATAGTAAACTTCTAAATCATATTCTTTAGCTATGCTACTTTAAAGGGTGTTTATTTTTTCGAGGGCTGTTAAATTAATGTTCAAAATGTAAAAAAAAATTAATGTTCAGTCTGATAAAAAAAATCTGCAATGTGATTTTCATAATAAAAGGCCTTTTCATAAAATTTCCAAATGTATCGATTTCCATTTTTTTTTGTCATTCAGAATCATTTGGAATGGGTTTGATATCAGAAAGATCCGCTTTTCAACAAACCATAGGCTGAGAAAAAAATATCCACGTTTTTATACAGTCCCTAGTCATATTCAGCAAAATATTCATAAAACTCTAAGATCTTAAATTTAAAAAAATCCATTCGTCAGTCTTCGAAACTGGTAGAGCTTATGAAAATTTGAATATCATTATTTCAGACCGATCAGCAGTAAGCTTTGAGGAATTGGCGTGCGATTGGTAAATCACCATCAAGACAGTCTTTGAAATAAATTATCTAAAATGATCTTATTCAGAGCTCCATAACTCGTTCAGCTTTGAATAATATCAATAACAGTTTAATAAATATGACTATAAGGACTTCATAAAAGTTCGTGCATAACATATTTAGGGTTACATTTATTTTATCAATTGATATAAAATTTTATTCATTAAGTCCTCCAGGGCATTCCCCCCCCCCCCCATATACAGCCCTCTGAAGGTTTAAAAGTTAATTATTTCTTTGACCACGATTACATCAAAATTCTATATATTATTGATACGAGATTAACTTTTTCTGTTATTTAACATCCCATCTGTTCGTAGTGCGCATAATTTAATTTCAGAATTCTATAATTCTCATCAGAACCGTGATTTTTATCAAGATAATAATCAGTTTATGTCAAAAAGTGCCTTGATTGAAATGCATTCGTTGTGCCATTAAAGCGCCATTGTGTTTAACTAACTCGATTTCCTTCTTAATAGAGAGCTTAATCGACATGAGAAGAAGTACATCGTTCGGAGACATCAGATCCGGCAATTTGCCAAGAAGACGTCTTCCCTACACCCCACAGCCAGGTAACTATCGTTTGGTCGTTGATCGGTTGTTTGGCTTTCTGAGCATAAGGAATGCTGCTTTGTTGAGGTGTCCAAAGTTGGCATTTTTTTATGAAACTAAAATTTATTTAAGCTGATTTAGTTTCTATAATAATAAAAACTTTTGCATAAATATTTTTAATGATCATATTTCATTAATCATTTTAAAGGAAAAAATCTGCTAATAGTTGTCTTTTACAATGTTATATTTAATTATAATTAACAGTTACTGTTATTTCTGATTGTTATATCGCTCTATAGAGGTGTGGTGCATACTTAATAAGCAAGATAACAACCCTCGGGCTGTAGTGTCACTTTTGCTCAATGGTTGTGTTACTCGGTTACAAACCCTCAGATTGCAAGTTCGGGTCTAAAGCTATTCGTACCTACCGCAATGGTGATCCGACAACCTTGAATAAGCAACCTTTGTACAGTTGTTGTGGTGCCCTCTATCGGCAGCAAATGTCGCGAGAGGCATTAAATACAACAGCCGACATCACCACCAACTCACACACGCTCGTTCATAAGCTTGGGGTAATTGTGTCTTTCGTCTGACCACCGTCTCATTGGTGGGAGAGTATGTGGTGAATATTTTATAAGCCAGATAACAACTCTTGAGCTGAAGTGTCACTCTTGCTCAATGGTTGTGTTACTCGGTTACAAACTCTCAGATTACGAGTTCGGGTCAAGAGATATCCATATCTACCGCAATGGTGACCCGGCGACCTTGAATAAGCAACCTTCATACCACTGTTGTGGCGCCCACTATCGGCAGTAAATGTCTCGAGCCGCATTAAATACAACAGCCAACATCACCACCAGTTCATACACAATCGCCATAAGCTTGGCGAAATTGTATCATTCGTCTGACCGCCACCTCATTGGTGGGAGAGTATGTAGTGAATATTTTATAAGCCAGATAACAACCCTCGGACTGATTGTCACTTTTGCTCAATGGTCATGTTATTCGGCTACAAACCCTCAGTGTGAGCACAAACCTAGGGCTATCGGTAGGGATTAAAGATCTAAATCAGATATTCTGATTTGATTCAGTGTGTGACTACTTACTTTATTTTTAACAATATTGATAATGTCTGCTACACGTATAGTTTAAGATTTTCTCACGGATTATCGATGAATATTTGAGAACTAGTATGCATGTTTATGAAATATTACAAAATTGATGAAGGGCTTGTTAACCTTCTAATCCTTTTTTTTTTATCTTTCATCATTTATCAAATTGCAATTTAATGTATTGTGGATCAAAATTTAAAAATTTAAAAATCAGTTTAATTCATTATTAGACACTTTTGTATTAACAGACGTTTTACACAAAGTAGTCCTCATGAGTGTTGATATTTATTGGCGAAATAAAGTTAACAACCAGTAATCTTCTGTTTGAAAACAGTTTTGTT
>JAOUZG010012368.1:59726-69731 GCA_026289955.1 Argiope argentata | reverse complement strand
AAAACGAGATATCTCGTGACCCAGCCACAGCGTTCGGTCAACTTAAAACGAGATATCTCGTGACCCAGCCACAGCGTTCGGTCAACTTAAAACGGGAAATCTCGTGACCCGTACGCTATATAACACAATTGCATAAAATCAAAATACATATATTTTCCTTATATATTAATGAATGCAATATAAGATGTTTTTAAAATTTAATTCTACATTATTTTTTAAATTTTTATTCATCACATAAATATATTTACAAAATAAAAATTAAAATTAAAAGTCAACAAAATGTATATTGCAAAAAAATTGTACTTTCATATTGTACAAAAAAAAACAGTTAATATTATTTAATGATTAACAACAGAATAAATAAATGCAGTTCAGACAAAACATTTGTGTAAATGTATTTTATACATATAAAACAATTCGGAATTTAAAATACTGCTGACTATACTTTTTGACTGATAAATTAATATCAGTCAAAAAAAGATACAGTCAAAAAATGATGAATCTACAACAAGACATATTATATCAATAGGTATAAAATAAAATAATAAATACTACAGCATCTTGATTAAAACGACATTTTATTTTTTTAAGGTATCTGAACATTAAAATGTTGAAAAGAGTGATTTTCTCAAAATAATAATAATTTTTAAAATTTTGGATAGACCAGTCTTCGAGCTATTCAAAACATGTTTACTTCTGTCTACATTAATTAGAAGTCCAGATATTTGTATTTTCGTAATGATAAACCGAATGTGGGCATTTAAATAACTGGAAGCTCCAATTTAAAAGGCCAAAAACATATTAAAAATTTGTATAAACACGACATTAGTTTTAAATACGGAGCACATTTCGCACTGCAAAATATCACAAAGAGTTTCAATGGTGTTTTGTGGAAATTCGTACCTTAAGATGTCTTTGCTGAGCTTTATATTCTCAGATCAGGAGCATTTATGTATGTTATACATTTTAACGAAAGTTTTATAGCATTACTAAATATCTTTAAGATTAATGAAGAGTATCCTTGTGAAAATGCAATTAGAGCATTTGCTGAACTCGACAGAGACAGAAAAAAAATGATTAAATAAAGAAAATGATTAAAATCTGAGGAGAAAGAAGTTATAATCTATAAATGTGGGGAATTTTAAGTATTTACATACAAAATTTATTATTAAAACTTGTTATTGGATACTTTAAATGAATTTTTCTCAAAATTAATTTTCACTTATATTGTGCTCTCTTCAAATAAAATAACTCAAAATATAATTATCATATTACTATGAATTTGGTGGACTTTTTTAATACTCTTTTCTAGGGAATGAAAGGAATATATTAGTGATTTATTAATTTTTTTACAATTTACAGCCTATTGTTTGAATAATAACGTCCTAACTTTACTAAAATTTCATGCTAAATCTTCAACTTGCTTTAAAAATTTTATTAATTATTATAATCATGCGCTTGTAGTTTCCTAATGGAAACTATGTAGTTTATTTTGGTATAAGTTTTGTTCGGATGAGACTAGTAGTTTTTGGTGTAGCCATTTTCTAGTTTTTTGAGAATTTGCTTAAATTTGGGCTTTTAAATGAAATTTTAAAAAATACCTAATTTTTATTCCAATTATTGTCATTTTATAACTAATTTTATACAGCCTTTTAAACCCAAAAATATTTTAAAGTATATCTTATTTGATTCTAAAAAAGTGCTCTGAACGTGTTCGGATACCTTAATTAGTAATTTTCAAAAACATTCAATTAAGCCTTTTTAATCACAGAATGAGTTTTTATAATTATTCAAAAGTAAAATTCTATTTCATTGAAAGGAATATATTTTTCTATGATAATAACGGACAATTTTCAATAAAAAAATATATAGGTCTCTTATTTTGATTCAAAGATTCAAATAATTTAAAATTGATGAATGTCAAGTCACTTTTACCCTTAATATATGTTAAGTTATTAATTTAAGGTCAGAAAAGAAATTAATTTACAAAGTGGTTTTTAAACAATTATAGGCCATTCATAGGAGACAAAGCATTAACTAAGAATTAAATGGATTTCAGTAATAAGATTTGACCAGTAAATTTAAAAATAAAACATTACTAAAAACGGATGATCAATTTCTTTTGTCTAAAGCAGGGGGGGGGGAGTCATTGTCATACGTTTATTTTTGGGGATTAGTATGTATAAGTAATTTTTGTCACATCAGAAGACACGAAACATATGGGATAAAAGAATTAAAGATTTTTTTTATATTTCTTTTATGAAATGAAAAACTTACAGAAGGCAATGCAGTGACTTCGATAATCCCTAAAAAGGGAAAAGAGCACGTCTTCCTTATCTGATGGGGAATTCAATCAGTATGGGGGAAAAATGATAGGTTAAAACTGGAATCGGCAAGTGGTCGATTAAAAATGAATTTGAAATTACCTATTTGATATTTTTATATGTTGAATCCGTGTTATCCTACATTCATAAAATATTTGGGGTGCAACTATAAAATAATTGAAAGACACAAATGATTGATTATTTGGAATGCGCAAGAACCTAGCTCTGTATTTGACGTAGCAACACTTACTGGGTAAAAATGAAAGAAAAGGGTACATTCGTATTAGACCGTCGATCTTTATCGCCAAATCTGAAGGCGTTGCCAATGCATTTCTAAACCACCGTTATTTTAAAAATTGATCAAACTTTAATTGTCGTCCGCCATTTCGTTGGCGTCCACGGTTTACCGCCAAATTTGAATCCGTCGCCAATTTGTTACTAAACCAATGGCGGCGATGGTCTAATACGTAAGTGCCAAGAAGTATCGGTATTAAACTATTTAGTATCTTTTCTTGTCTACTTATATCAAATAAAAAACTTGTGGAAATAACATAATCATCTTGTTAGTACTATATTAGTATTAAATATAATGGTACGTTAGGAACAGCACTAGATGTGAAATTATATCCGTCTCCTATTTTGAACTTTATTTTATAAAATTCAATTTCATGAAAACGAGTTCAAGAATGCATTCAAACCGCTTTTCTTTTGAACGGTCGAACAATTATCAAAACAAATAAGAGTTAATTTCCATTAAATTCTAATCCGAAATTATTTTTGCGTAGTTTTCATTTAGTAGGAGATGAACTAACGCTAATATAAAAATGAGATCAAACATGAAATCAAACATTACAAACTTCCAAAATTCATTAAATAAATTCTGAGTCGCTTGATGCTTAAATTAACTTGTAATCTTTAAAGTTATTAATAAAATTTATTTTCTTAGGAAAGGGAGAACTCTGTGAGTGGGGATAGTCAAAATTTTAAAGCTAATCAAGAGGGGGGATTTCAAATTAGTATGCAGCTGCTCTTGGGTGCTGTATATTGATCTTACAAAGAATTTAAATTATTAGAAACATCAAAGTTTTCAAGAAATGTATCACAATTTGAGAGAATCGTTTTTGTACTAATTTTATGTCTACGTCTTATATGGTATCGTCTTGAGCATTCTTTCATCCATAATTCGATTGCCGGGTTCGGGTTGAATTGAGCAAAGGGTGGTCCATGCATAACGATCATCATCGAATATTGCAAGGATTGTACTGATAACATGCATCTCTCACTAGATTTAATCAAGTTCATTTCACGGTACCCCTTTTCTACCTCTTCACACGAGAAGTCAAGTAATAAAAGCTTTTTCAAAGCGTTTGTTTCCAGTGGAAGATCAGAAGCAAGAGTGGCTACCATAGTTGATATGGCAGTCCTTGGTTTTAAAAGCAGTTCTGAAGGGAATGAATGAATGGCAATTTCTTTCAGGGACCGCCATTCTGACAAAGCAGCTTGCTGGGTTTCATCGGATTTTTCAATGGACACATGCAACTTTGAATACTCCAGGTTTCCGAAGGTATCCAAATGATCTTGCTTGAGCCATGTTCTGGTATCTAATATGTGACAGTTCTCGAAAAAGGCTTGGTTAGACACTTGTTTGTTTAGATGATTTATTAAAATGCTTGTCAGAAGTTGAAAGCCAGCAGTCGCTTTATCCAAACTGGCATCTAAGCTGATTGAAATTCCTCGAAAGGAAGATGGCGTGTCTGTCATATCTTGAGTAAAATTTCGAACAACTTCACCTTTTCCTTCAGCAGCTTCTTTGATATCACGGCAGCTTTTTATTAGATGCAAGTGAAAAGAAAATACGTTATCAGGATCTTGAACTTCACTTGCAAATTCGCTTAAACAGTTCAAAATGTCTAACATCACAGCTAACTTCCACAAAAATTGACTTCTGGTAATCAGAAGTAGAATTTTAGCACCGATTTTTCTACCTTTGGTATGCAGGATGGAATGATTTTGTTCTCTCAAAAACTGGACCAAAGGAACCCAGTCTTCACTAACTGCTTTAAGAGCATTTAAAGAAAAACAAGCACTAATATTTTTCGGCAATTTACCATATTCCTGCACAATAATGTCAAGCTCCCGGCCAATATGTGGCAAATGCCTACTGTCATCAGGCAAATTTTCATAATACCAGAAAATCTCATAAATCAAAATACAAAACTGGGAGGTGCATAAATTATCCTCGAATATTTTACTGCAACATTTTATTTTGTGAGGTAAAACGTTGGTGCAGCAAATGAAATGGCTTGACTTTTCTTCTATTAGTTTTACCAGGTCATCATGCCAGGGTTGGAAATCGAATACAGAATCGATGGTAACAAATACAACCTTTTCAGCCCAGTCGGCAATATAAAAACGTTCAAATAACTTGCATAAATTCTTATAAATAGATTCAAAGTCACTTTTTGAAGATTCAATAACACCTAGAAAGACAGTGTTCAATTTATCTCCATCTAAATATTTTATGTACAACAGTTCATGTTTTTCAGAAGCTCTGCTGAAACAATTATCAATGATTACTGAAAAAAGTTTCAGATTAGACAATTCAGCAGACAATTTTTTTTCTAAAACCATAGAAATGTACTTCGCAAATAGGGGGACAACTTTCTGGTGTGATGTGTAAGCAGGACCGACATCAACGCCCTCCAGCTTCTGTGATTCGCATAGCTGTGGGAAATATGTAAAAGGACTTCTAGTTTGCACCAAAAAATAAACCAATTTTAAAACTTGTGTCAATTTCCTCCGATCTGAGTCTAACAATTCCATAGGATTTGAATTGCCGTTCAAGAGTGCAATAGCACGTTTCTGACATTTGGCGTGAAGAACTGATTTTTCATGATACTGAATCGATGTAACTCTGAAGTTGCTAGTCCCAGTAACAAACCGAATACCCTTTTGTCTGTGGTTAGAAAACTGTTTGCAAATTTTGCAAAACATAAGATTCTTTTCTTTGTCATATTCAATGAATGGATATAGAGTTTTCCAGTTTTTCACAAACCTCCTTTTAATTCCTGGTGGTGTCTCTCTATCTGAATTTGAATCTGAATCTTCAGATGAAAACGGACTGAATGTATGGTCTAGTGTGCTATTGAATTCTGAGTCGTCTCCACCAATGGTACAAGGGTTTTCAGAACAAAATGTCTCTACTGATTCTTGCACATTCGAAACTGGTTCTACTGTGGGAACAGATTTCTTTGGAAATAAGTTGATAATTATCGGTCGTTTATGAGCTCCATTGTCAGACATTACTACTGCATAAAAAAGCAGCTGCAAAAAAAAAGTAAATTTATTTTACTAAAGCAAAATAACTGAATTATAATGTATAATATATATAAAAGATTTATAATTTTAGGAAGATAACTTGCTGCACCCTGCATAGATCCTTTAAGCTTAAAAAGTACTTTAAATTCTATGTAACACAGAATTCCCAAGCTTCTCAGGATTTAATTCCTGCAACTTTAACTGTTCAACTTTAAACTATGAAAATCATTGCCTAAAATAAATACTAGTTCATTTAGATTTCAGTAAAATCCTTTTCTTAAACTTGTATAACTCAAATTCCCCACCCCACACTTCTTTGTTTTCGGTATCGTTGTAAGAAGCATGGTACTACCGTCAGGAGAAAAACCCTGGTAACCCTAAAAGTAAGAATCCGTCGCCTTGGAAACGAGATATTCTATTACATTTCGGGGGTGAAGGAAAGGGCTGTATTTCATTCGGCGCCAAAAGAACCGGTTTGAAGAACCATCATCGTCAGAAGAATCGCCAATTAGAAGCCTCATTTTCCTTTGTACTCCGATCCATGCCTGATGCTCATATTTTGTGATTTTTCTCATCAATTCGATTTCTTGTTTTGTTCCGTCAATCTTTGATCTCATCTATGAAGGAGAACCTGCCTCTAAGTTTTAATTACATTGTAAATTTGCTTTATACAATGACTACATTTAACCACTTGACATACGAATTTGTTTAACTTTCTAATTAGATAACTCATCCTATTTTGGTAATTTATTGTTGGTTTGATTTTTTAAAATAATGTATGGAGCATTTGGGATACCAAATCGTTTCATATAGATTTTTTCGTATTTAAATACTTAATTCTGTGGCTTAATTGCAGACTTGAAAATAAAAATTCAGTAATTCGATGCGCGTGTCAGACACGTCATTGTATGCGAAGTGGTTAAAAGGGGGAAAAAGCAAAATGAATTTTTTACCAGATGAAGCGCGTTTAGTCAGCCAAATGTAGCGTCCTGTTTTAATGCCTACTTCCCTCCTTACTTAGACTCGTCTACTTACGGCAACCATGTTCAGGGTTTTTGTCCTGACGTTAGATCAGTACTCAAGTTTCTGACCGTGGTTAAAAACCAAGGTCCTTTAAATACCATTCTGTCTGATAATGAAGAAAAGGATGTAGCTTCGATTTAATGCTTTATTATTTAATGCTTTATGCTTATTTAATGCTTTATTATTTTTTAAAAATCTTTTTAATTCTCCAATTGGATGACATCATCCATTTTGGGAATATACTATCATACTATCCAATCCGATATTTATAATCACACCATATTTGTGAATTATATTTGATTTTAGGAACTAATTATAGTTTCTCTGAATGATTTCATTTCAAATTTTAAACCTGAAGAACGATTATTCATCACCTTAAGAACAGGCACGAGAAGTTAAATGATAATCATCATCTGCTCATTGACCAACACCAAATTTCATTTATATTGTAAAGAAATATACAATATTCGCACTTAAGTTAAAATACAGGATAACTTTTAACTGTTTGAATTTTGATCTGAACGTTCCCTGTCTAGTCTAAACTTATCTATAAAAATTTTTAAAAAAATATTTTATATTCATAATAATATGTTTTAATCATTTTGGTGCCGGCTTACTGGAACAGAGGTAGCGCGTCTTCCTCGTGTTCTGAGAGTCCCGGTTCGGGGATGGTTGTTCTTCTGTGTGCTATTGGTGAGATGTGTGACTGTGCCCCCCCCCCTTTAAAAAGAGGCTGTGCAAATGACTGTGATGAATGTGTTATTAAAGTCGTACTCTTGACTCTAGTTGGTGCTACTTGGAACAAGAGACGCATATCTTCGGCTTAAAATCTGTTGATGTATTAGCTGGACTTGTCCATGGCAAGTGCCATAAACAACAACAACAATCATTTTAGTAAATGGACTTATGAACATTGAGATTATAGTAAATACTTTTTCATGCGCACTTATCGGTTATATATAGTTAAAAGTAAATTTAAAAATTAAAATAAGGATATATGAAATCTTAAAATAGTATCATGCTTCGAATTTCCTTTATATTTACATTTATTTACTAAGAGCCCAGCTCTACATTTGAGGCCCAGACATTAGTACTTAAGGGATGGTTTTTTTATAGCTATTTTGTACCATTATTGTATTCTCGGTTTTTAGAGTCCTTTCATCTTGTGTAAGATTTATTTTTTGAAATCCGTTTTTGATCAGATGTAATTAAAAGAAACTTAATCATAAAAGATAAAGACATTATATTGACAGAACAAATACGCAGCATAATTATACAACATATTGCTTAATATATTTATTTAAAATAAATTAAAGTTAATAAAATTATACACAAAATTAACAAAAAAAAGCACCGAAATTTTTCAATAATGATGATACAAAAAAAAGAAAGAATTTTTATATTTATAAGAAATTTTTTAATTAATGTACAATATGTCTGCAATAACATTTCCGCAAGCGAAAATTTGCCAAATAGTGCAGGATTCCACTAAATTTCTTTGGCGTTTTTTCGCTTGCGCCCGGCTAACGGAAAAGTGTCTATTTCCGTAAAAACCTATTTTGCAAAAATTTGCCTTCATTAGGTGGAATATACTGAACACTTTACATTTTTTTTAAAAACATAGGAAAATAATTTATTTATTTATTTTGGTACTTACGCATTAAGCCTTCGATCATTTTCGCCAAATCAAAAAACGGTCGCCAATAGACCACCTACGCGCCAAAATTGGCCACCAAAATCAAATTTGGCGTGGTTGGCGGATTGGCGGTCTAATACGTAAGTATCTTTATTTCCCTGCCCCCTCTTTATTATTTTTTTTCTTGCAGTGTCTTTTAAATCTAACCACTTTTGCTAATGATACATAAATATTATTTAAAAAAACTAACAAAAAGAGAAATTCTTAAAGCTTATTTTTTAATATATACACATCACATTCCTAAATAGAAAGATGCACATGCTATATAGTAACTTATTTAAAATCTAATTATACATCACATAATAGCAATATCTTCTTGGAAGAATTTCAGTTTTAGAAAAGCAAGTAGCTAACCATACAACAAATAATGGCAATATCTTCTTGGAAGGATTTTAATTTTAGAAAAGCAAGTATGCTGAATAGAGGTAAAGTAGTTAAATTTTGAATTTGCATTCAGTTATTTATTTACACACAATCATCTAAGGAATACATTTATTATACTCTAAATCCAAATTAAGTTCAAACAGTAAAGTATCTCAGAATATATACAGAATATGAGATGAATGTAGTTAAGAAATGTTTTACCTTATACACTAATAAAACAGCCTTTTGAAAAAATACAAATTTTGATTTAAAAAATTCTAAAATCCAATTCAGAATAATTGGCTAAATCAATTTTTCAACAAAAATTATTAAATGTCAGAAGTTTACAATACCCTAACCATGCATATAAATGAATGAGAATACTATATCATTCTTATAAATGATTGTGCAATAATATAAGTAATATTAATTTTCATAATAAAATACTATTCAAATTTAAATAATTTACTTGTTAGCAAATAAACATCTAATATGATATAATTTTTTTAAAAAAATACAAATATTTTAATTACCAATCATAAAAAAATTATAAATATGCTCTAAAAATTGCTATGTATGATTTGAGAAATAGTATTTAAGAAATTTTATAACTATTACACAAATAGAATAACCTATTGCAAATGGTAGAATTTTGAAAAAAGAAAAGCATGACAAAAAAAATCCCGTTTAGAATAAAATTTTCAACAAAAATTATTAGAATATCAAAATATCATATCAAGTATATAAATGTATGCCAATATCACATCATGCATATAAATGAATGTGCAATACAGTAAATTACATTAAGTTTTAAAATAAAAGACCATTTCAATTTATATATCATCTATTTTGTGGCCTTTGTCAAGAGATTTGATATATGCATTATGGTTATTTCTATTAATTTTTTATAGTTATATTTAATGCCAGGTAAATACTGAATGTTTATCACAACTTAATTTTGATTAAAATGAGTACATTTTAATAAGAACAGGCCTAAGTATTATGGCACAACTTCTTCAGTTTTGCTTTAATTATTACAATTTGTTGCCAAATAAACATACAATATTATATAATTTCAACAAAAAAAAATCCAAGCAACCTAATTTTGGCCTCAATGATGACAATCATCATTAAAATTCACTAGATTTCCACTGCATATAACATATTCATTTTAAGAATCACAAAGCTTTAAACTTTTCAAAGATATATACATGAATTAGTAATATAACTTCAACACATGAACTAATGATAAAACAAGTTACAATATTATAAAAGCAAATT
>JAOUZG010012368.1:0-47957 GCA_026289955.1 Argiope argentata | reverse complement strand
AAAGTGCTCATTGAGCAAGGTTTAACTATGTTATTACCAATTTGAATTTTTTATCTCTGTTTATATTTTTGTCAAATTAATTTTATCTTTTTCAAATAAATGTTTTTTTTATTTGCAGACAATAAATGTTAAGGATCTGCATGGGCGTTGTCTTGCCGGATCATATCTCTTGAATTCCCTTTGTTGGTAAGTATTCTTTTTATTTTTTAAAAATGTAACTTGCATAAGTAATAAAAAATTTCCTTTTTTATAGAATTTAATAAGTTCTTTATTTTGAAATATATTAGACAGTATTTCTGTCAGCTCAATAAATATGAAGTTGTATAAGTAAAACAGTATTCAGTAAGTACATTATAAAAAAGCATGTTTTAATCTACATGTAAAATTGAACATCTGTGTGAACTTTATAACGTTCTCCCTCTTTTGGCGGATTCAAACAAAATTTTATGTGCATGCTCCTTAATTTTTGGAAAGATTTATAGTGCAATTTAAAAAAATTCTATATGCTCACAAAATGTGTGAAATAGAAGTAAATATTCACGCATTTTATGAGTATGTAGGAGTTGTTCATTTTTCTGCCATAACTTTGTAGTTTAAATAAATATCATCCTATGGAAATTAGTTTTATACATTCATAATTTTTTAATATCATTTTAATTACTTCAATCTCATTACCAGATGATTTTATAAACTTAAAAAAAAACTATTAAAAATTTGTTCTAATACCATTTTTTGTTTTGAATATTACTTTATTTCATTGTTTTATTATATCTATTAGTACATACTTTTACCAGTATTGGAAGTAAGTTGCTTTTTTAAAAATATATATATTTAACTAAGTTTTGTTTTATATCCTTGCACTTTTAAGATTTTAAAGCATTTGTCTTTATTTATTTTAACTGCTTGGTAAATTAAATTTTACTTGATAAATTTGCCGCTTTTATTTGTTTTAACTTAATCATCAAGGTTTTTTTGTTGTTAACCATTGTTACCACTTCACCATGTTCAATTTTGAAATATTTTTTTAAAATTTTAGAAAATTTGAATAATAAGACTTTTGAAGTGATTGCAGATCATAAAAGTCAATAATTTTTCCATAAAAAATGAATAATTAAACATAACTAAAAATATTATCTAAATATATGTTTATTTATATGTGTTTTGACATTCTTCAACCTTGTGTTTTACTCTATGAAAGTTTTTTGCTTATTCATTATCTGAATTTTTAATTGTGAAATTCTATTTTTAATTGCAGTTTATTTCTTCAAAAATTAAGTTACAGGATTATTTGTTATCTGAACCTTAAGAGCTTTTGTACATCTTATTTTGATATTATTAATTTCTTTTTTTAAAAAGCCAGTATGAACCTAGAAACTCAACATTTCTCTAATGGCCACTTAGATATAATTAGTTGTTAAAGGTTTATATATGTGTGTGTGTGTGTGTGTGACAAATTAGTGATTTAAAATGTCATTTATCCAAAATCTTCAGATGAATTATTAATTACAGTTGAGACCTTAGAATAGATTAAATAAATTGGTGACGCACCATGTACGGCAGCTAGTTATTAATATAGCATCATTAAAAGAATTACAGAAAATCAATATAGCTTTATTGATATTTTCAATAAATAATACTTCTAGTTTGAAAGCTTGCTCATTAATAAAAAAAAAATGAAAAAGAGTATAAATTTATTTTTAATATATTCATTACAGTATCTGAAATTAATTACCATTCTTTTTTTTTTTTTGTTGTTTGTTTGTTTCATTGAAACCAGAGAAACTGATTAATATATTTGCTATTATATTCTTATGAGTTATTTTAAAATTAGTTTATTTTCTGGATTATCTTTTGACTTAGGTCTTTTTTTATCTTAAAAATATACTCAAAATTACAACATATAACTGTCTAATTTAAGCATTTGTCATATCCATTTGTGTAATGTTTGGAGTGTTAGTATCTAAATATTTCTGTCTCTTGCTCATAAGGAATTGAATTTTCTATTCCAATTCATTTTTTCCCATGGCATCTCTAAACCATTTGCTACAAATTCTGTAATATCTTTATCAGTTCCAAAAACTTAATTGCATTCCAAAACAGTTATAATATCTATATTATAATGTTAAAAATTCTGTCTAAATTGAACGCTGAGAATTACTTCTTATAATTAAAAAAAAATGTTATTGCTAAATCTTATTTAAATTTAGCCAAAAAAAAAAAAAATACAAACGGAAATACATTCTGTATGAAGAAAATAAAATCTACTTTAAATTCTTTCACATTTTATTATTAACTTACTTCATTTCATACATCTTGCTTTTATTATCTTTTATTGCTTCTTCCAATTCCTTTTTATTACATGATATTTGTTAATAATTACTCTGGGAGATTTTGTTGCTTGTTTTAGGAGTCAAATTGTTTTTATCAATTTAATCTGTAAAGCAACTATTGTATGAAAAAATCAAGGTTATAACTTAAGTATATATACACTAATTAAAACATTGTATGTGGAATCTTCAAAAAAATCTCAACTGTTAACAAATTTTTAATGAATAATTTAATATCTTTTAAATGCTTATTAATAGTTAAATAGTGTGTTGAAAATTTTATTAAATAAAATTTTAGAATATTACTTTATATAAATTCCTAAATTTTAATTTATATCAGTATAGTTAATTCTCACGTATTTTTCGAATGCCACTTTAAATAAGTAATTATGCATTTTATTAGCTCCCAGCCTCTGCACTTGAGGCTCCACATGCATACATTTATTCTACATGTATATAAAGAAAATATTAAATACATACATTATTTGAATCATATAGATTTTTATGTTCTAAACAAAGATGATTTAATCTTCAACTCTCTAATTAATTGCTCTTCTAAAATATGCAAATTTTAAAAATATATGTACATGCAAATATTTGAGTTTTCACTGTAGAGTTTGGTCATATGTAACTGGTTGTGTGAGAAACGGGAGTTTCTATATTCATAATGGCATTTCTAAAGTATCAAATTTTAGCTGTTACAACGTTAGAAAATGCAGCCTAAATGGTTTTTGGTTCTAGTAGTTTAATAGATCTTTTTTCATAATATTCTTACTGATTTAAATCTCTCTAGCAATTAAAAAAAAACTGTCATTCCTTATTGCTAAGAAATCATTTACGCACATCAAAAATTTCACAATCGAGGGAAAATTTGTAAATGACCTCATTGGAAACGGTTTTGGTTTTTTGTATAATTTTATTGCTGCTCTTTGAAGAACAACAACGATTTTCATATGTTCCAAATTCATTTAAAAGAGCAGAAGTAGTAACCGTTTGCTTCATTAAGCTCATTATTATGTCTTTTATTCCATTTTCTAACAATGGAATAAGGAAATAAATGAAGGAACATTGCCTAGAGTTTCTTAATACTTTCTATTTTAATAAGTTTGGTAAATAATATGTAGTGAAATTTTATGGTAATGTGTTGTCTTCAATTGCAATCCTTTCAACTCATGTATCGTTTTTGGAGGTAGTCAGTTTTTTCGTTTCTGTGAAATATTTAATATGTCCTGCAGTCGAAACAATTTTCAGCTTTAATGACAATTTGCTATTCAATGAAACTCTTGGTATTTCGAAAGATAATTTTTTTAAAGCTTCGACAAAAAGTTTTTTTTTTTTTAACTGAGTTGTTATGAAATGCCTAGACAATCATAAAAGTTTTTTTACTGTACAGTTTTAATTAAAGATATGAATTTGATTACCAAAATATTATAATAATAAGATGCTTTAATATGATAATCAAAGTTTTCTACAATTACAAAATTTAGATAACCCTCATTTAAATAATTTTCACAAAATTAAATATTTAGAATGTCATTGAGCAGTTTAAAAGTAATATTTAGTTGTGAAAATATTTTCTGGCTATTTTTGTCTTGGTACAGTTTTTATCTGCATTCACACACTTTTAGAAATCTTGATTTAAACACAACTGGGAACAATAAAATTTTAAAATACCAATGTTCAAAAAAATTAGGTGAAACAGTTAAAGAAATTGCAAAATTTTTTAATTAAAAAATACATTTCCTAAAAATACAGCATTTAAGAGGGAATTACTGCATGCATGCATGAGTATGTGATAAACTTTACTTAATTTTTTTTAAATATATATATAGCTATTTAAGTAAAGCAAAAGTAAAAATGTCGGAGGAAAATAACTTTAGTATTGCCTAAGGCACACTAACCATAAATATAATTAAACAGAAAATAGAGAAACAAACAAAAAATGTTATTGAAATAAACTTTATAAAAATTAATTAAATTTAAAAAAATAGTACAAAAATTAAAGTTTAAAAAATAATATAGAACTGAAAAGCTAATTTTAAAAATGTTAAAAAAAAAATTATTGCAGCGACATACAGAAAAATGTAATAACTTTCAACTTCCATTTCATCTTTTTTAGATGGTTATAGGAACTTTTAATAAAGTTGTAAATATTTTTTGTGCTAAGATTACTTAATTTCATTTGAATCTGTCGAAGGTTGTGGAATTGTAAAAGGTTCAAACGAATAGGTTTTTAGTTTTAGTATATTTCTTTATCAGAAGATTTGAAATTTTAATGCAATGTGTTATTTCATATTTACATTTAAAGGTGGTGATTAATTAATTATAATACTCTTATTTTCTTTCAGTTCCTTAGCTTTATGGTACTTTGTACAGCGTACAAAGTTATGTTTGGACTTTACTGTAACAGCTCATATAATTCATCTCGTCTTGTGTTGGTGGTACAGTTCATCTTTTCCGTCTACTTTTTCATGGTGGTTATTGAACATCATTTGTGTCACTATAATGTGTGTCTGTGGAGAATTTTTATGCATGAGGACAGAAATGAAAGCAATACCATTGAGCATGGGTGTGAAAACAGATCTGTAATATAGATTAACTATATAAGGTGTATGATCTTCCTGGTATTTTCAAAGAGATTAATATTTATATACTTTTATAGTTAGGAATGCTATAAGATTTATTAATAAAATTTCTATTTATTTCTACGATAACTACTTAAAATGAATTTTTATTATAATATTGATTGTTAATATTAGTTCAGCTTCATAGTACAGGGTAAGTCAAAATGAATATAGCGATTACAAACGGCTATAACTATTTAATGAAAAAATATTTATCGATAAGATTTACACAGAATGTAGAAGAATCTTCAAAATTTTATATACAGAAGTCATAGATGTTCTATGTGACTTCCCTTGGTCACACGGTCACGGTTTCATTTGCAGCCTCTTTCTGAGAACACGCCATACAGTTTTTTGTGGAATGTTTAACTCCCTACTACCTTCGTACGTCGATTTCCGTGGGCTTTGTTGATACGTTTCGCGAATTTTTTCAACGTTTTCCGATGAAACACGTGGCCTTCCGCTACTTTTTCCTTTGCACAAACATCCTGTTTCCTCAAACATCCGATGCCATCTGCGTATGTTGTTCGCATTCGGAGGTTCTTCATTGTACCGCTGACGAAATTTTCTCTGCACTGTAATAACAGGACGGCAACTGTGAAATTCCAACACAGAGAATGCTTTCTGCACGGGACTAGCCATTTCCACTAATGAGACGCCGCGCTGAACAGGTTTCTTGTCGTTGCGAAGTTTGATTTCGCGCATCCGCTTGGCTGCACGTGCGCTTTACGTTAATAAATTTTGAAGTTCCGTCTACATTCTGTGTAAATCTTATCGATATATCTTTTTTCATTAAATAGTTATAGCCGTTTGTAATCGCTATATTCATTTTGACTTACCCTGTATAATATATCATATAATATTTGCAATATTAGAAAAGGCATTTTTAATTGCATATGTTAAGTATCCCAAAACTTTTATTTCCTAGATTCTATTTTGCTATCATTACTTTATAATTTTTAATGTGTAATTTGTTCCCCACTTAAAAAAATAGATAAAACTGTTGCATGATGGTTATAAATTAATTGCATAAAAAGCAAAGTTAAAGGAAATTTATATATAATACAAACTATGTATAACTTATACATATTGTAAACTCAAGCATTGTATATGAGTTCTGAAATAAATTTTATTTATTTATGGCTTTTATAATATTGAAAATATCTCTCACTAGAATAGAAAAAACTTATTTTTTTACAAACGCAGATCAAAATTAGGCAATTAAAATCACTATAAACAACACTTTAAATATAGAATCTTTTGTCTTAGCCAATGGGATTAACAAGTAATATGCAGTATAATTAATAAATTATCACACATAAATTCTCAGAAGAAATGGTCATCCCTTGACATATTTAATTAGTTGCTGTGTTTTTCTTCCACCAATATTAAGTGGTTCATGCAAACATTCAAAATGCAATTTTGAAACAAATAGTAATTAATAGAACAGAAATAAAGACTTCATTGCATTTACAGAATGTTGAAACATCTTCCGATTTCAAATTTGCATTTCCCTGAAGTGTTCTATTTAAATGCCATTCTTATAGAGTGTTTTACCGTTTATGTTACTGTAAAGTGGGATATAAAAATAACTATTGCAAAATCAATGACCTGTATAACGAAGTTCTTGCTCATTTGTTAAATCAAACAACTCAAATCTGTATGAATCATATATATTTTACCTGTATTCAACTTTTTAAGATTATATATATATCCTAAAATTTTAAGATTTTCTCATTGTTAAAATTATGTAGAATTATTATAAATTTACTATTATTTTCAAAAGAAAACTTATTGTTTGATATATCAATTTAGAGTAACAAAATCAGAATAATTTGGGGCAAAAGATGTATACATTTAAATTAATAAAAATTTTAAGAATAGGTTTATTAACATTATATATATATATATATTGTAAACTTAAGCATATATATATATATATATATATATAATGTGTATGTGAGAGACTTTAAAATATTAATAAGTTGAATAATCACTCAAACTTTATGACAATTGTATCTAAAAATTTGTGTTTTGAAAAATTTCTGTGGGCAATTATAAATTTCAAAAAAAAAAAAAAAAAAATTGCAAGTGAGGTTATAAATTTTGAGTTTAAAAATTATTTTTTATGATGTTAATTAAGGGGTCAGTTTTCAATGATGTAATTTGCGTTTAGGGCAACAAAATTAAGGCTTATAAAATCCAGTCCTAACTGATAAATTTCTTCAATGTTAATCACATCAAAATTTACATATAGACTATTTATTTGTTGCTCTAGAGTAAGTTCCTACCACCACACATCTATGTTTTGTTAAAAGAAGAAATATATATAATGTCCTCTCTTGAAAAATAATTAATCATTAATAACCATCAAATATAGTAATATAATTTTAATAATTTATTAATATTAAATAGCATGTATTTTCCAATTTGGTTAACATCAGTTTCAAATTGTCACATTCCTACATTCTGTCCCTTTTCTTGGAAAATAAATAAATTATTGATTCCATAGAAGATATCATCTTTGAAAGAAATCTATGAAAATCATATTTTATATATTTGCATCCATTTTTTAAGATAAGTTAACACCAATATATTTAACATTTAATGTTGATTCTTTTAAAATGTATCTTGCAATTTATTTATAAATATATTTGCTTATTAATTATTTTTGGCACAAGTATTGAAAGAAATGTAAAAGTAATCTAAAGTCACTATTTCATTTGCAATTGGTAATAAAAAAGAGGGGACATAGTTTTCTTATTCATTATGATTTTCTGATTATTAATAATTTGTAATCTTCTTAAATAATACCAACTTTTTTTTTGAAATATTGAAGAATTATTTGATATTATTATGAAATGAGCAATCTACAAGTTATTCATAAATTATAACCTAGTTAGGCAATGATGATTTAGATATCTTACATTTCCCAGCTCTTAAAAATGATTTTTAATATTATCTGTGACTGAATTAAACACAAAAATCTCTCATTTACAAAAAAACTAAATATGCAATGAACAGATGAAAACATTTGTTTGAAAAGAATCCTTTAATTTGTAAGAGAACTTTGTACATCAAAATCTAATTTCTAATAATTGCTTATAAAAAGTAGATTATGTAAATATATTTATTTACAGTAACATATATTTAAGCAGGAAATTTATATTTATTTAAGTATATAATAATAAAGCATATTCATTTCATTTATATTTAACAACTCATCCTTATGCAGCAAAAAATCTGCTGTGAAATTTTCTTCTAAAAACAAATTTCCACTTTAAATTTTATAATGTTTTGCACAATATCATTTTTGAAATACACAATATCATTTTTTTTCAAAAGTGCAAAATCAATAGATACAAATAATTAAATTAGGCATGAAACTGAAAACAAAAATGTAAGTTACTTGTTTAATAATCAATTTTTACACTAATGTTATATCAAAATTATTAAAATGTTACTTTAATCCTGATCAGAAAGAAGATTTATACAATATAATTTCATATAAGAAGAGTATTTCAATAATATTCCAAAATAATTCACTTTTTAAATTAAGACTTTTTTTAGAAGTAAAAACTAAATACAACTTAAAATATCTTACTTATGAATGTGTATATAAAATTTTATAATTAAATAATTTTTTTATCTTTTTTGTATCAAAAAAATTTTTATTTTGGATCTACACTATTTATGAAATATATGAGGATGAAAATACATTATATTATTTAAATCTGGAAAGATATTAGATTAATGTGCTTATTAACAGATTAAAATCCTGTGTGAGAAAGAATATTGTAACAAATCTGGCATTTTAGTACAGATATTTTGAATTTTAATACAAAAGAGATATTGCTATAAAATAGTAAAATGAAAAAGAAAGGCATTTTAACTTATATGCTTAATAATTTAATATATTAATTGCTAAGCAATTACAGAAAAAAAATAAAATCAGTTTTAACTAACCTGTGTCAAAATTTAAAATTCAATTTAGGCACAATAAATATTTCGGTGAAAAAAAATTGCAAGGAAAGTAAATATGTCAATCTAACAACCAATCTTTTCTTTCCCTTAAAATTCAAATTGTAATAATTTGCTAAATATTTAAAAGGTCACTTTTTAACATTTTAAATGAATTATGTCTAGTAAAGTAATGAATAGAAAAGTTGAAAATCTTATACTAAAAGATTAAAAAAAAACTTTATAATATATTTTATAAATATATATTCTTTGAATATTATGATGAAAATTTCATCCTAAAAATTATATGCAAATATTTAATTAGTAAATAAAATAACTATGTATTAAGTCGAGAATGACAAAAGTTTCAAATTAATTTAACAGATTCTAAGCTGCATAAAGATTATGTTCGTTCGTGTATGACACATTATCTTTGTTTACAATCAGCTGCAATTTTTTTAAAAAAAATTAAATTTCAATTAAAAAAACTTTAATAATCCTCAAAATCTGAATCAGCGTATTGTTTATTATTATTATTCTTTACATAAAACTTTTATTATCGTATCTGTTATAACAATAAAGCAATACACAAATACAACAAATTTTGAAATAACAAATTTCAACAAAATTTTGCAAGTTGGTAATAATTTCTTTCTGAAGTATGTTGGTCTTTACTACATTTCAAAAGTAAGCTCATTAATATTGGCAATTAAACTTTTAATTATTCATTGCTGCATTTAAAAATATAGTGTAAAACATATTATAATTAAATTAATAACTGCCATTACGAAAAAAAATATCCTTTTTACATAAACATGATTTTAAAATACACATATTACGTTATTCTTTTTTTGTTGAAAATAAATTTATTTTTTGGGATTTCTAAGTGAATATAATTTACATTGTTTAATAAACACAAAAATTATTCACTATATTAAATAAAATTTAACATATCTAAAAATTGTTATGAAAGAAATAAATCTTTACAGAAGATTTATAAATGGAAAATTCCTCTACTTTGTATATTACATACAAGTTCAAAAAGTAAATAATTTATAACCTGAAAATAATTATTGTAAATGTCACATTTTATTATTTTACACAGCAAAATAACAATTTTTAACAAGTTGTTTCACAACATTTATCATTAAACATGAAAATATTAACTTATTAATGACTATTAATTTTATAAGGTTTTAAACAAATTAAATTTCAAAAAGACATCAAAGCTTTTTAAAGCTCATGCAATTCGATGTTGCTAATCTTTTACATTTGGTAAGTAATTTCATAAGGAATATCAATGAATGCACTTATCAAAAATTTAAAATATTCCTAATCTTACTTCTTTTCTTAGGCATTTAAAGCAATTTAACAACCTTATTGCTTTATTTTATACACTTATATGATACAAAGAATCAGAACTTACTAACATACATAAATTTAAATCAGGAGCATCTAAAACTATCCATATTATATTATTAGCCCTCTTTCAAAACAGCAAGCAATAAAAGATTGGATGGATTATATGTAAACCTTCAGAAACTAACATTTTAGAAAAGGATTACATTGACTTTTATTTTACATAAAGAATAATTATTGCAGAAGGATATTTTGTATGAATATATAAAAAAAAGTGCGCTTAGAGTGAGATAAAGAACAATAACATTGTGTAGCACAAAAACAATATGATTCATGTACTCATATTTATTTCAACGTTTAGCTAAAATATTTAATAATACAAGTACAAAATGGAATATAATTTCAGAAAAACTGCAAACTATATAATTGTTACAGTTGATAATAAACTTTAATGCTTAAAAAAAGAGTTATAAAATATAACAAGTATAAATGAAATTACTCATATATAAAATAATTAGCTAAACTTATATTAATAACATGTATAATTTATCATTTTGTTTCCTTTAATTTTCTGACTCCTGAAGATAACCAAAACTTATTAACTGAAGACAATTTAGTAATTAGAGATAATAAAGACTGTAAAAAGAAATTTTATAAAAATTTTCACTTATTCATTTTAGAAATAAAGATTTAAAAAAATATTAGTTAATTTTTTAGATAAAAAGTTCTCTAAAACAAATAGCGAACATATAAGTAGTATCAGAAATAATGTTAATTTATCATTTTCTGGAACATAATAAATTAACACATTCTTACCAAACAGGTATATCAATATTATGCATAGCAAATATGAAACTGTACAATAGCATAACAGGGTAAATTGTAATTTCATATAATAAGTAAATAAAGAAATATTTTTGTCATCATATTTAAGAAAAATCGGAAAAGTTCTCTCTAGCTATTAAATAGCATATAATTGCACCTATTCTAAAAGTCAAATACTAAAAAGCATAAATTAAACTGCCATGGGGTATTTAAATACTAAAATATAAAGATATTAATTCCAATTAGAGAATTAATAACTTTTTTGTTTGGGATACCAAATTAAGTAACGCAAAAATTTATTTTCATTTAAACTAGAACTAGATAATTACTTACTTAAAAAGTAAGTAATTATCAAGAGCTAATTTATTTTCTTTATAAAAATCAAACTTTCAAAAGTAGAAGACATTTAAATTTAAATATAATTAGTCAAAAAAATATTTCCATATAAAATTTATGCAAAAACCTAACTATCTGTTCTGCATTTAGCAATTACAGAACAGATTGTTAATTTTCTTACCCAGCTTTTGAGTTTTATTAAAGGTAATCCAGAACAAATATTCATATTGATAGATCATTTTACTTTTTTTAACTGTTTAAAATACAATTACAAATAGTTCTTGAAATTATTTGTAAGGTATTTCAGAATCGTTATATGATACATAGGAAAAATTAAGAATTGTTAAATTGTATTTCAAAGAACTTCCCCAGATTCTGAGATGAAAAAATATTTCAGGATAATAAAGTTGAAATATCAGTTAACAGAAAATAAATACATCTAATTTTAACAAATGAGAAAAAAGTAATTTATGCATTTGAAAATAAAATATAACATAGAAAACCCGTAATAAAGAATAAGAAGAATGTAATAAAAGTAAAAGCACTTAAATAATATAAAAATAATTGATTAATACATAAAAAAATACAAGAAAATTATAGTAGAAAGACTAAGGTAAAAGAAAGTATAACACTGTACACCATTTTAATGAAACAAACATTATAATAAAAGTGCAATAAGCAAAATAATACTAAACAAGTGTATAAAAACTCTCAATTGAATCAACCTCATTTCTGATGTAAACATCCAATAACAAATTTTTTAAAAAAGATCCATTGATGTATAACTTTTCATTGCACCAAAAGCTGACTGATCACATTACATAAATGCACTTTTGCACAAATTTATATACAGCAAAAACAACAAATTTATAAAGTATTATGTGCAATAAAGAATATCATACACAGTGCAAACAAACATCATAAAATTTTAAACACTTAACAGGAATGAAAGAACAAACATTTAAAAAATTCTGGAATGGAAATTTTATTGCTAATTTTAAATGGAATTCTTATAAATTTGAGCTTTTTAAAATGTAAGCTGTAAGCCCAAGTGGAATTGAGAAAAAAATTACTGGGATTGCAAAATCTCTAAAGAGGCTTTCTTTCAAATTCTTTCACCTTTTAGGCAAGGATAATAATAAAAAAAATTATCCTTAGTTTCTTTAATTATCTTTTCATTTGAATTTTCTATAAATTTACATTTAATAAAGCTTTTTTTAGATATCATTAATCAATGTTTATCTATCAAAATTTGAATTTCTGGCAAATTTTTTAAAAAACTGAAATGGGGTTAAAAATTCTTCCTAAAAAATAGTGACAAATAAAGAAAGCTTAAAATATATTTTTATCAGTCATACAGTTGAGAGAATTTCAGTCTTAATGCAATCAGATATTTTCATTTTTTATTTCCCAAAGATCTCAATTATCTTAAATTTAGATAAAAATAAGTAAAGATATTTATTTTAAAAAAAAAACATTTTTTACAGTATGTTCAAGCTGCAACAATTTTATATAAATTCTTATATAAAATTGTTTGCTTTTCATTTCTTATGAATTCTCATAGCCAATTTTTCATTCACTTTTAAACTTTTCCTTTATAAAATGCACATTTTTTAAGCTTACAATTGAGCATTAATTATTTGGCACAAAAATTAAAAAGGTAAAAGTTAAATTCATTTTTGAGCAATAGAACAAAAGTAACCTACTTATTGATTGACTTAAATATTATTGCTATATATATGAGGTAACCATATTTATATGACAATACATAACAGGAAAATGTATTTCTACCTTAAAAATTATACATATTTCTACAACAAACACTGAAGTTGTATTACATATATTCATTTCTTAAGTAGGGCATAAATTGCATAGATTTAATATACTACACTAACTTATTTAACATTTTGAACTCTCCCCATTTTTGGTCAGTTTATTCCAACACAAAAACAACAGTTAAAATTTTACTAATTGCAACTAGTTTTATTACCCTGAACTATACAGGAAATAATTTTAATTGATTCAAAATTTGTGCACTCCCATATACCTTAACATTAAATAAGTAATGAAATTTTAAATTCAATAAATTATAAATTAATTTAAAGATTACTGACTTTTATTATTACAAACTGAATTTCAAGTTTATAATGTAAAAATGGCAGAACAATTAACTTGTCCCATTATTATCAAAAAATCCCAAAAATATCATTTACCTTAAAAATAAGTAGCAGAAAATTACTTGGAAAGTTAAAAATACATTTTTATACTTTCACAAGAGAATGTTCGCCACTGAAAAATTATAGACTTATCCATACACAAGTCACAATTGTTTTTTAAGAAACCGGACGGGTAAATGTTTTAAGATTTGCATCCGCTCATGGACGGTGAACAATTCCATGACCAAAAACACTTAAATTTTTGTCAGTTTTATATATGTATATAGGATATGCTGTTAGTTCTAACAGTTACATTTCAATACATATTGTTCAATGTAAAATTATTGAAATCTAATTATATATATTTTTTTCAAAGTCAAATTAATTTTTTTAAATATTTAAGGAAAAATTGCAAAAGAATTCAAGTTTAATTAAACCAAAAACTATATGAAATGAATTAATATTATACTTTAACTTATTAATAAAGAGAGGGGGAAACTTACAGTGGAACCTCCATATATCAAAAATTTCAATTATAAATACTTTTTATCAAGAATCTTGAATTTCTAAATCTCTGTCAATCAAAAGATTTCTTTTAAAAAATGAATACAAATTTATTTTTAAAAAAAGCCAGTGATTTGATTTTAATTTAGTTCACTTTTTACTTCAAATTTAGGAGATATAATTTAAAGTTTTATAAATAAGAATAGTGTCTAAATGTAAAAAAGATAATATAAGAATCACAAAGAAAGGGAAAAAAATGCATTCCAAAGCAAAGGGAAATTTAACCTCATTTTTTTAAACAAATATAAAATTACATACACATTTCAATCTTATTTTGAAAACTATTCAGTCAGGGTTATGAAATTTTTAAGCATACGTATTAAAATATAAATACATCCCATTTCTTTTAAAATTAAATATATTGTTTTTAAAAAATTAAAAATATATATAACTTTTAAAAGTTTTAAAATATTCCAAACTTTTATTTTCTTATCACCCAGTGTAAATTCATTTGGAACAAAATAACATGATTTGGTAAATCCATTTAAATGCTAATTTTTAGATATATTTCTATAGATTCTTACTGAATTTTAATTAGAATTTTATGTTTTTGGAAATAAAATTGACTTTTAACAATCTAAAAAATCTCGGAATGTTACATGCATTCTCCATTTGCTTTGAATGTTTGACCAAAATATGTATTTCAATTGATTTTTTTAAAAAAATTAAGACAACTGGAGTATTTTAAAGATGTTTAAATCTAATAACAATATCAATATTAGGAAAGTAATTAAGATGTACTTTTTTCCCCTCTTAACTCTTGACATATTTATTTTATAGAACAATAAATTTATAAAAAGTATTTTAGTTGAATAGAAACATATATTTTGGGGATGAAACGATAAAAATAATACTGTATGTTTTCAAGCATTTTTGCTTATTTAAAAGTTCACTGTCCCCTTAATTCTTTTTAAATCTTCCTATATGTCAAAAAATTAAATATGTACAATTGTTTTTGAGGGGGAAAATCTATATTAATTTCAATACATTAAAATTTCAAAAATCAAAATTTCTGCAGGTTGCATATTTTCTTGTAACATTCAAGATCAATATATTGAGGTTCACATGTATAGCTAATTTGGGATCCTCTCAAAATCTACTATAGCCATAACAATACACTAAAAAATTTTAACACCACAAAATTTAAAATAGTTAGTTAAAAAAAATATCTTTATGAATGAAATAACAAAACAATTAAGAAAACAAATAATTTACAATTTTCTTAATTAAGTTCTACAATTTACTAATTTCCTTAAATTGACAATATCTTTTTGCGAATGAAGCCTAACAGGACTTATGGAATTAATAAAAAGAAAGGAAAAACAACAGGGTGCTAATTTTACCATAACACTACCTACCAATAATAAACAAAGTACCAACAGTGATTTGAAATAAAAAAAAACCAATGTGGCATATTTACAATCCTTTCATAATAAAAAGATTTGTTTTGAATGACAATAAAGCTATTTTGAACAGCAAACAGAAATACTCCACTTCTTCTAAAACAAATACTTTTTTTTTCTTTTCATTTTAGAAACATTTATATGAAAAGGGAAAAAAATGCTTGGAATGAGCTTTACAGATCTATTCAAACAATACATTTAAGCAAAACATAAATTTAAAATCTAATTAATGAAAAGATCTCCAAATGATTTTTGAAGTTCTTGTAAAACAAATATCAAAGCTTTTTTAACCAGGAAAATAACATTCTATTATGTTCAAATTTTAAACATATAATTAATTATATGCCTTTTAGATATCGATTTTTTTTAAGATAACATAAAAGCAGTAAATTAAGAAATAATGCTTCGATTGTTAATTTTCATCTTCATCTTCTTCTATCACAGGATCAACAGTAAGTCCTATAAACTCTTGTCTTTTCTTTTCTAGTTGCTCTTTGACCTGAAAAAAATCAAAGTTTTATAAATATCATTGCATAAATGTGCTGCTATATCTGATATGAAGTGCTTAAATTATAAAATTTCATATTACTTAATTTTAACTACAAAAGAAATGAAATTATATAGATTAATTGGTGCTGGACTGGTTAGAATAATTAAATATTTAGGTAATTTATGAAGAAAAATGAGTATAACATGTTAATTTTATGTCTACAGAAAAACTGCTTATATTTGTACTATTGTATATTGTATTAAAATTTTATTGCTTAAACATATTTTTCAAAATCAATACTTTTGCTAATTTTACAAGAGAACATTTTATCCACAGATTCAACCTTCCCCACAGAAAGCAATTTGAAGAACAGAAATTTGAATATTTGCTGCTTTATATATATACTTGAAGCTTTATGAATTAGATAATATCTGATATAAGAAAATTTCACTGCATCATTTGTATTAAGGATAATGTCAGATGTCTGTCATCATATATTCTTCAGAAAATCTAAGAATACATGAAAAAAGACGGCAAGTATTTTTTAGATCACAACATAATTATATTTGATTCTCCTGTTTAAAAAAATGTAGGTTTTGGCAACATGAGAAATATATAGCACAAATTATAATGTAAGAAATGAAATTTGTAATCATGATTTTTAAGTGAGAGAATGTTTAAAAACAAACAGCCAAGTTTATAAAAAACAGAAAGAATACATTTTTAAGACAGTTCTTTGGTAAAATAAGTTTCGTAGTAAAATAGTAAAATTTTCTGCTTTTATCACAGTGTTTTTCTAAAAGAAATCTTGTTAACTGAAAATTAAACATTTTTCTTAATAAACAAGAAATAAAATAGGCCTTATTAAAAGAAACTGTTGTTAATTACTTCGAATAAATATTCGAATGTATAAAGATATATAAATTAAAGAGGAAATGTGAGCAAAAGTACAAAAACAAAAAAATAACCAAATGTTAATCGGAATAAAGAAAGAAAAGTGCCAAATAATAAAAAGCATATGGGGGGAAAAATTAAGGAAAATATAAAATATGGCTGTAATTCAAGGAATATTGTGGAAATAAATTTAAAAAATCAATAATAAGGGTATAAATAAAATATTCAAAAAAGGTAAAATAAAGGCATTAAATTGCTTATCAGGGAGTGAAAGCAAAGTGGATCACAAAAATGATATACAGCACTTTCTGCAAACAATCATTAACTATTAAGTGAAAAAAATGTAGTCTTCATAGCAAATGCTAAAGAAACCATTGAAGATACGATTCAAAATATGATACAAATCTCAGATATAATATAAATAGTTTAAATATATATATATATATATATATATATATATATATATATAAACAAATATGTATCAAATAGCATAACAAACTGGAGGTGCAGTATAACATAAATTACAAGAAAATTTATCTTACAAAAGGTGAAGATCAATATGAAGAATCTGTTTACATATTGAGAAAAAATGTTTATACTAGAAGTTTATGCTTTTCAAACCTGATCTTTTGCTTCCATCTTTATTATTTATTTGTATTATGTATACAGATAGTTATCTTTAAAAATAAGGTCTACAAAAAAAATATCCTTATTTTTAAAGATGAAAGTCTTTAAAAATAAGTATTAGGCCCATCTTTGTTATATAATAAAATTTAGATTTATCTCAGAATCAAATTATACAAATGCTGAATAGTGCTTATAGGAATATTGTACAATTTTTCATGAAGTCTCTGTGAAATTTCTGGGAAGAGGATAATGATTCTGGATTGAACATTCTAAAATAGACTAAAGTTAAAATTTTGTTATATTGAGGTTGGAAGACTGTGCAGAACAAGCAGATGTTTAATTTTTTCTTGAAATTCATCTCACCATGACTGGAAGCATTCAGACGTATAAATAGGAGCATTATTCTCCTGGACAACTTTATCTCCTACAGGAAATAAAATTTCAAAGTCATAGGATGAACTGATCAGCTAAAACTTCTGCATATTTCTCCCTAATAATCCTTTCTTTCAAGATTATGAATAAGCCTGCAAAAAATCATAACATGGCTACCCACAACATGACAGCTCATTATGATCATATGATTGTGTAAGTATATAAATGCACGATGCAAATGAACAAATATATATACATGCGTTGTGAGGAGATATTTGAAAACTCATGCGTCTAACATGTGATATGTACCATATAACCATCCTTCATAATCAATCAATAAGGTTCTGTGACTATAACACAACTGTAAATGTCGTCTGACATTAACGTCTATGACAAGTGGCTTAGGAATGGCTGCTTTGTCCTAAATGTTCTATTAATGAAAATGCCTCCTAACTGTAAGTACTAACTCTAGATAGTCTAGATACTAATTAAATTTAAAAAGTATCTTTGCCTTTTGTTTGCATTTTTAATTACAATCTACTTTAATACCTATTGATCTTTATCTTCCATTCTCTATTCTCCTTTGCCAAGCTTGTCTTGCCACACTGCGATACTGAGCTTTTTATACAAGTCCAAGACATATAAGACTTTACAAAAGCTATCTCATATTAGCATAATATAATAATTTTTTTATATTTAAAAAAAACCTACATCTATGATTATATTTTAATTTTTACAAAGGATATTCTTAAATGTCACTCTAATTCAAAGATTTTCATAGCAATTCAAGAAATAAAGATGAATGTGGATATGTTTGTTAATCTCTTTGTTTGTACACAAGCTTTCGAGAAGCCAGACAGATAATTTGACCAACGCCTACATATTTGATATATATATACTTTGAATAAAATTATGTATTTAGAGTGTTTTTCATTTTTTCTAAAATTCTAGTAAGAAATTTAATTACTTAAAATTTAGATGAAATTTTGATAGCTTTTTACTATACCAAAAATATTGCAGCACAAAGATTGGTTTTTACTACATCTTAAAACTTTAAAAAAATTGTTAGAATGATAATGAAGGATTTTAAAAATAATACATGTTATATGATTATTAAATTTTAAGTTTATTTTGCTATTGAATTCATCAAGAGCAAGGCACATAAATTTTTTTTAATTCAAAATTTTAGTAACTTCTAATTAGCTGGTCAAAAAAATTACATAAAAGCAAACAAATATTACATAAACAAAAAAAAATAAACATACCATATCTGTTAATATCATAATTCTTCCTTCAGTCTTAGGTTCCAGCCTACATTGCTCATGTTCCACTTTATCAATAGATGTCTTATCTTGCTGCAACTTGAAAAGGTTCCTTTTAGCTACAGCATCTAAACTAAATCCTCTTTTCAAAGGAGCTCGGGCGGATGGCACACTGCTTTCTTCGAACATCTTTACAACACTATGTCTGTAAAAAAAAAAGAAAAAAAAATGTTTCATTGCAAAACTTTTTTAACGTGCTAGGCATACATCTTATTTAAAAATACGTAAAATTTTGGGACAGATCTTTCCATCAAAATTATTACAAAGTCTAGTAAACTTTAGGTGTAGCGAATATCGATAGGCCCGAACTCCGAATCTTATGGTTAGTAGCCGAATAACTTATCTGTTGGGCCAAAAGTGCACACTTCAGTACGAGGGATGTTATCTGGCTTATATGTATAGCAATCAGCACAGAGTATCTCCCCAGTGAGTTTGGCGAACGATACTTATGTGAAGTGTTGGTGGTGATGTTAACAACTTGGCATATTTAATGCGCGTCTAGAGCTTTGAGTCGCCGATAGAGGGCGCCACGACAGTTGAACGAAGCTTTGTACGAAGGTTGTGTTTATCCAAGGTCGGTCGCCGGGTTACCATTTTAGGTGTAGCGAATAGCGCTAGGCCGGAACTCCGAATCTTATCGTTAGTAGACGAGTAACTTATCCGTTGGGCCAAAAGTGCATTTCAGTCCGAGGGATGTTATCTGGCTTATATGTATAGCAATCACCACAAAACCATAAAATCAGTTACTTAGACAGGCTACAGTATATTGTATTCATGTAAATATGTACCATTTAATGTGCATAATTGGGAATTTCATAGAAATGTTATGAATATTTTAATATCTTCCTTTTAAAGAACAAATTAAACTAATTTATTTTTTAAAAGTTAAAAAGTTTTAAAAAATTGGAATTTTCTCAAAATAAATAAAGACTGGCAAATATTATTTACTCAATTCAATTAAAACATTTGATTTGAACTGTTCAGAGAATTGTAAAAAAAAGAAAAAGAAGAAGAAGAGTTCAGAGATATATTTATTTACCTGCGAGATAAGCATACCAAGCTTTGCCTGTGCCTACTTTTATGATGAACAGCTCCAGTGACTACTTTGATTGCTTCAAAATGATTCTGTACAGCTGTGCGTAATTCTGGACTTTCTTCTTCAGATAACTATTTACGGAGAATAGATAATATATAAATGATAATTATATGAATAGCTATAAATTAAAATTGATAAAATGCAACACAATGAATTTGATTAAATTATTATACACTATTTTTTAAAGATATTAAAGCAAATATTTAATGCAATTCACTATTTTTTAAAAAAAACATGAAAATATTTAAAAGAAATGGTTAAAGGAGTTCCCAACATTTTAAACTCTTCAGGAATTTTATGTCCTATTATGCCCATCTTATTTGAAATATAATTTAGCAGTTAATTTCACAAAAAAATACAGTAAAAAATATATATTATTATTACCATGCCCTATTATGTTGCCTGTTTCAAAACAGAATTGAAATTCTAACACAAAAAATATATATAATTATTGGAAAATTATCAATAAATATATATATAAACATGAATTTTTATCGTATTTGATATCAATTTAAAATAATTGCATAGTTACAAAAAAGAAATTTGATTTTTAGACATTTTTTAAGGACAAAAGATATAACCATAGTTTTTTCAGAAATACATTTATTCTTGTTCTTCGATTCGTAGATCAGAATACTTCAAAGGGTTAAAAAGTGAACATTTAAAATTACTGTTCAATATCACAAATATAAAAGATAAAGTAGAAGTTCTAAGCCTGTGCTGATATCATCCATTATTTATAATCACAATGAGTTTACTTTTATTCTGTAGTATATATATTTGAATAATCCCATCGACCATTTTCGTCAAATCAAAAAACGATCGCCAATTACTTACTTACACTTAAAAGCCAAAATTGGTCTACCACATATTAAAAAGCTTTAAAGAATTTTGCCCACTAAAATTAAATTTGGTGCGGTTGGCATATTGTTAGCAGATCGACGGGATAATACATAGGTACCAAATGAACATAGAATATTTACAAGATGCATGCGGTAACAATATTTACAATATAAAAAATTTCGCATGTAGCAAAATAAATTTCAAACTCTTTGTATTTAATAACTAAAACCAAATAAAAAAAATTCAGCATGATTGAAAAATTACTTTGAAACATGTTTAAGGAACTCAAAGGCACCTTTAATGGTGTTTTTCTTTTTAAAGTTTTGGCAAATGGCATGCCTATTTAATGAGATTTTTGAAAAGCCACTGATTTGGATAAACAGCTAATTTACAATAAAATTTTCTTTCAAAAAAATTTGATATATTTACCAAAAGTTCACATTCTTTAAACATATCATAACCATCTCTGCCTTGATACATATACATTTTAGTAGACAAACGATATTTCTGAAAAACAGAAAAAAATTGTTAAACCCATAGATATTTAGTTCTTAAAAAATCTATTAAATGCTCAATACTATGCTGTATGAAAATAAAATTAAATAATTTACTTAATACTTTTTAGGGGGAAAAAATGTGTTCCAAAGGCAAAATAAATGAGAAAGCAAGAGTATGCTATTTTGAGTGACAAAAAATAAGTAATGTAAAAGCTAATGAATATGCATATTTTGTAAGACAAATATTTATGAAATTATATAAGAATTTAATCCCAAATATTAGTATATAATTTTGAAGCTATGTCATGACTATTTTGAATATAATAACCACTTACGAACCCCAGTCAGTTACATTTGAATTGACACCCCTTCAAATCCAAATAAACCACCGTACTAGTGGGAAGATATTTGAACTTGAAGAATTTTGTATGACCCAGACTTGCTTATACAGCAGTTCTTTGGTTAAAATGTTGCAAATGTAATTCACAAAAAGATATTAATCTCAAGGTTACCACGGCCTTGATAAACAAAAGATTAAGATTAAATAAAGTAGTATGTCCAAGATAGTATATTATAATACTATTTTTGATATATGCCTAATTCACACCCAATTATATACTATTTTTATTATATTTATCAACTTCTAATGTTACATAACATTACTGAATATTTTGTTTTTAGTTTAAAGAAATTTTAATTCTTCATTAGAGTTTTTAAAAACATAGTCACAACTAATTTTTTTATTATATGCTTTTTTATAAAAATATTCATAGTTTTATTATATTATTTATCAAATATATATGAAATTTGAAATTCATGAATTTAAAATTTCATATGGCAAAAAAACTCCCCCACCTCTCATTTCAAACAAAAGAAGAGAAGAAAAATATTACTTATTGCTTTCATGACTGGAATTTTCTGAAATGTTAACATTTCATAACCAATAAAAGAACATTAAAAAATAATTTTTATTAGCTATTAAATATTAGTTATTTATATTAAAATATGAACTAAAATATGTATTTATCACATTTTCCTTATACATAACTAAAATCTTTCACACTAATAAAAATATTTCTTCTAATAATAAATGTTCAACTAAAATGTCCCTAATAATGAAAAACCTTAAATATTCACTAAATTGTATACATAGAAGAAAATAAGAAATTAATTACCTGATTCATATCTAAATATTCATCCCCAATTTTTATGTAATGAGGATCTACACGACTGCCTGGAGGTTTTTTAGGATCAAATGCAAAACTGACCCCAGAAACTTGGGGAAATCGTCCTTCTAGTTTGGGATACTGTGAAACACCATTCTCTAAAGCAAGATAAATTTGTTCACCTGAAAAATTAAAAGGCACAAAGCTTAAAAAGCAAACAAATGTCAAATTTTAATGATGCTTAATTAAAACATTGAAACAATATTTCAAGCGCAGAAAGTATGTCTATTTTTAAGATTTTTTCATATCTTTATGTTAGTCTGTTGAATAACATCTTATATAAAATCTTTTGGAATTATTTTTAAAAATTTGGTATAACTGAAAATGTGCCTTCCAAATTTGTTTTTTATTATTTATTGTGAAAATAAACAGCTTAAAACCTTCGTCTGCTGTTCAGCAACAATGATATTGCTGAAATCACAAACAATTGAAAGGAAAAGTATCAATATTTATTTTTATTCAAATTTAAGAATAATGATGTGACAGTACTGAGCAGTGAAATCAATTGTTTAACAACAATTTTTTGTTTATAAATATATTAATAAGTTATTTTAAAAACAATAAATAAGCAGCCAATATAACGATAAATTTTAGGAGCACTTTGCACAAAGGATTGATATAAAAGTATAAAAATTTCTATGATGTTATATATAGTTATGGACTGCATTCCTAAACACCACAAATAAAATTACTTTATTATAATTTCCACTTCTCCTATAACAATACAAAATTTAGAATTGTGTTGATATAAAGAAAATTTTAAAGAACTTTTAATAATTTTAGAATGTTAGTCAATTCTCATTTTCTCATAACTAAGTTGAAATCATTAATCCAGAGAATTATTTTGACTATAAAGATTTTGTTAAATAAATGGAGAAAGTCATAATTTGGCCAGATTATGCAGTTAAGCTTCGATTCCTGTTAAAACATTTAAATGAAATACTTGTTTAAATGTGAAGTGGAATTTGAAATTTCCACTGAATTGAGTTTACCCCTTTTTTCCATTCTAGGTGCATTTGAATTGACTCTTTCAAGTAAACAGAATTTAATTTTTTTTTTATTTTCTTCACTAGCACAACTCCTAATGAGCATGGAATTTCTCAGAATTCCACTCCATATAATCCTGGTATGAAGTTTTCCAATTTGTCGCCTTAATAGTTTTTTAGCTTTTTTCAAAGTAGTAAATACACATAAGTTTTTGTCTCCCTCTTTTGTAAGTACCCCATACCAAATATATATATATATATATATATATATATATATATATATATATATATAGTGGCTTGATCATTCAACCTTATTAAGTGCCCTTTTCGTTTAATTCTCTGACTTTTTAAATAGTTTGTGAAACTTCAAGTTGGTTCATTTTTTCCAATGACTGTCCCATTTAATTTTACCAAATAAGTTTCTTAAAATTCTTTTTCTAGCTATAACAAAACTCTTTTTATCTTTCTCAGATACTGACTATATGTCAGCAGCATTTGTAAGAAGAAGTCAAATCAAAACTTAATAAATGAGTATTTTGGCTTTTCTGCTGATGGAAATAAATTTTAAATATTTTTACAGCGCTTCTCTCCCCCCCCCCAAAAAAAAATAAACTTTTCTTAGCAGAAGTGAGTTGTGAATCTTTGACATTATGTTGAAAGTTTAAAACCTGCATTCTCCTATTTCAAACTAAAGATTATTAAGATTACTGCATATCATATATTTGGCTTTATTAATTTTTAGTTTAACATGATTTAGTTTTAAAGAAAGCTTTAAATTTGAAATTCTAGACATGAGCAAGTTAGAAATAGTTCATACACAAAAAATTATAAAATAAAACTGATATTGTTTCAAAATTCCTGATTACTTTATTATGTATTGTAGAATCTTAATTACAACTTAACTTCAATAATATTTTTGTATAACTCATTGAATGAATTTGAGTTGTAAAACTAACTATGATTTTAAACATGATTCCAAAATAATCGTTTTTATAATTATTTTTCTGTGGGTAAGCACACAATCAGATAATTTACATGCAGGCTTATCGAAATTTTTCAACTCTTAGCTACAAATATTTCTTTTAATAATATAAAGAGTTTTGTTTTTAACTTACAAGATGTTAAGTTTAGAAATCTAAAAAGCAAGTTCCAACTTAAAAAAAAATATTTTAATAAAAATTTATTAATATTATTTTTTTACCAAAAAAAAAAGTTTTCTGTTCTGAATTTTACTTTTTGAAGTGGTTTTTTTTCTGCTGATTAAAATACTTGGCCATACAAACCTATTAACACTTAACTATAATTTTCCTAATGAAAATTAACTCAAATTTAAACAAGATATCAAAATAGCATGATGCAGGCTCTTGTTTTGTACAACTAAGCCTAATAATTATATTAACAAAAAAAAATGTTATAGAAATATCAAACCTGAGTAAAAATTGTTAAATTTATTCAGTTGATATCAAAACATAAAACAATTTTTACCATCTGATCGCATATTTAATGATAATATTTTTTTAATTTCCCAGATTAACAATTTGCTTCAATCTAAGGTGTGAATAACAGAGCAAAAACAGAAAAAGTTTTGAAAATGTTCCACTTATAAAATTAACTCATAAAATTAAATATTTATAAAAATATTATATTATAACTCATAAAATTAAATATTTATAAAAATATTATACAAATACAGAATATCTGAGAAGTTTTGAATGCATAAAAAAATTATGTAAAAAAAATACTAAGATTTAAAAACAAAATGTTTTTGCCAATTTACAGCAGAATTGTCAATGTTAATAAATTTCTCTCCCTTGTTTCTGTGTAGTTTATACAAACTTTAAAAACCTTCAAATTAACATAAGGCATCTGATAAGCATTATTTCATATAACCCTTCATTACAAAAAATCTGAGAGGGAATAAATCTAGAGATTGTAAGATATGGATATATATATTAAAAGTTTCTTACACAAAATTCATCAAGGTACATGTAACATTTACTGATAACTACATAATTATGTCCAAAACAAAATTTTAGCAACTATGTTAGTAATATTCAACAATGAAAAAAAGCCTGCACTCCTAGTCATTTTTTAACACAATTTAGCAATATTCCTGACTTCTCAGATATTCCACATATCTTTATAATTCAACAAGAAGAATATTAAGCTTTTGTCAGTAATTACCTGGAGCATTCAATACAACCATAGGATCCATCATAGGTAAAAGATTAACTAAATCCCTAAGAGTGAATTCTCCTTTAGGAATTATCCGATCAGCTCTCAAAGTTCCAGAGTTCAATAAAGCCAAATCAGCATGAGTTGATGCTAGCATCACATCGCATATAAAATTACCTAAAAAATACTCAAAATCAGTAAGGTTATCAAAAAATAAGCAGAATTGCAATGAATTTAAAACATTGGTGGTTTAGCATGAAAATCATGAACATTCCCTATACTTGTTTTCAAACTAAAAATACAATATTGTATAAACTTTAGATCTCACAATATGGCAATAATAATGCCAATATTAAAATTTTATGTAAGAAAATTTTTTTAAAAAATTCTTAGTATTGTATAATTAACATAATCATTTTTGAAAAAGTCAAAGATCAATTAGAAAATTTAGATATTTTTCATAATTAAAAAAATGTTATAAGGATTATAATTAAAAGAAATTTTATTTTCTAAAGTTTGAAAAATATTATAATTTGTTATATTTTACCTCTGTTATATCCTTCTAAATATTCACACAAATGCAAAAAATACACAAATAAAAAGTTGAAAACACAAATAATAAGAAGAAAATCCATGTACAAATTATCAACCTTGCAACAGTTTGATGCATTCACATTAAAAATAAAACCTACTGTTGCAAGAAACACTTTTTATTATAAGAAGATACAAAACAGTAAATGATGTGAACATCTTAAAAAACTCACCTATATTAGTTTCTTGAGTTCTTATACTAGAAAAACGAGCGTCTAAATCTGCAGAAAAATGGCCTAAAACTTCATCCATTTTTCCAGCAACAATATCTATGGTAAAATAAATTTGTTAAGCAATGGATGAAATTAAGCTATATAAAAATTATTTAATTAAGCTATTAAAAGAATATCTAAGAAAATTACTTATATTTAAATTAAATTTGTAATTTAATTTAAATATACATACAATTTCTAAAACTTTAGTAACTTCATGAAATTTATTTGTAAAAATAACCAGAAGTTTAAAATACTTCAACAGCAAGTTAACATGAATGCCATAGGTCTTAGGCATAAGATCCCCAAAATAAAAAATATATATTAAATTATTTCTACCCAAAAATGCATAAATTTACTTCAGATAACATTCCAGATGATAAGATAATCATTTTTTATAGGCTTGAAAATAAACTCAAATATTACAAACTTAACATTTTCTCAAGAATTATCGTTTTGAAAAATTGAATATTCATCAGCAGTAAAAGAGCAGTCCTCAGATCGGAATAATCCGACATTATGTAAAATATTGTTGGCTCGTGAATTTAAAGACTTTTCTTTCTTACACTGAAAGGAATGTTTCTTATGGAGAGAAAAAATTAAAAAACTGCGTGGAAAATGGTTTAAACGACACTTTTCTTACTTTCCTGCCAAAAATCCTCATTTCCTTCTCCCACACCAACTGAGTAAGATAGCAGGAAGTAATAAATTATGATTTGTTTAGAAAGAAATACGCAGAGTCAGTTGGTTTTCATTTATAGATAACGGGATGTTTAAAAAAGAAAGAAAATAGTTGCTTTTATTATTAGTCTGTATGAATATTTAATCTATGCCTGCTCAAAATAAAGTCTGCACAGGGAAGAAAAAAAAGAATGAAAAGAAGGGGGGTGTCACCATTATTTCCTCTGTGAGCGGCATTTTCCAAGCTGTTTTTAAACTTTCGCATCTCTTGAAAACCAACTGTGTCTTTATTTGATTAGTGTGTTTACATTTATGAAAATTAGAATCTCATTATTCTATAAAAACGTAGAATTTTAGACCTTTCCCTCCACCATTTAAGTAAAATATCAATTCCGGGACAATCATTGCTCAGATAGAAAGAGAAAGATGAGTAGTACAATGAACAGATCATCTGAAGAAAATAATACTATAAATGAATTATATGATTATCAAAATTTATTTGGTTTAAAAATATTTTGGTGAAAAACCTGTTATGAGACACAGCTACATAAAATATATGAAAATTTTAGCGAGCATTAATACTGGCGAACCGACTGGTCGCCAAAGGCGGCTAGTACACAATAAAAACTACAGTATAACAAATTTTTTAACTATATTGTTACAAACATATCTATAAAAGAGGGTTGTAAAATATATTTCAATTTTTGTTGAAATGAAAATTTTTTTAAAAAAATTATTTACTGTTTTGAGCTTATTACCTTGATAAATAGAGAGTCGATTTTTCAGTTCTTCATCCTCAGCAAATTTTGAAGTAATCTCAATTTTTTCGATATCAATTTGAACAGGATTTAAATTAAAATCTAATGTGATTTTGGAAAATTCTCTAAAATCAGTACCACTTTTAATAATGTATTTTCCATTGACCTATGAAATAAAATTAAAGATTGAGTACATGTAAGTAAAAAAAAAATATATGTATAAGAAAAAGCAATTGAAAATTTCTTCATATTTAAGAAATTTTTGCAAAATTATTTTGCCATTTATTAGTCATAAATGGTCAATACATTCATGTGAATTATTTCTACAAACAGAAATTAATCACAATAAATTTGTTTATTTTAAACATAATGAAAAGTTTAAAAAATTATTGGTAATTTCTTGTGAATAAGTATATACTATTTTTGAATTGTAAAAATAAAATAACACAGAGAATTAGTAAAGATTTGAAAGAGGAAAAAGCTTTAATAAATTAAATAAAACTGTAATAAACTGGAAATACTTTCATCACAAAATAATTTAACACTACTATCTAAACAGTGATTCTCAATATATAACTAAAAATTAAAAACATAGGAAAATTTTAAGAAAAAGTTTGTAATTATTAGATATAATAACAAAATAATTATTAGAATATTAAAATAGAATGGCAAACCTTCATTTAATAAGATGAAGTTGAGTACCTTATATAAAAATGTTTTAAAACATTGATTTATGGAATTAACTAAGTTGTACCTGAATTAAATCAACAAATCTTTCATGTTAATACTTTTAATTTCTGTTATTTCTATGCTTTCATTTCATCATTAAAAAAAATGGCCAAACACAATTATTTCATAAAAGTGGTGTCAATGCATTTAGTGAATAGTCAGTGATTAAAGTATAAATGACTTTTAATGATCTGATGTTTTATAATTCAACCAAAACATAAAAAATAATTCATATTTAATAAAGCACTGATTAACAAATAATTAGGAATTATCTTCTGATGATATAATAATTAGAAATTATCTATTAATGATCTAATGATTAGGAATTATCCACTAATCATCTAATAATTTGGAATGATTGCTATTTTATAAATCAACAACTCATAAACATTTTTTTTTATTTTTTCCAAAAGAAAACAGAAAATAATTAGGAATAATCTACTAATACATCTAAGAAAAAATAAAGAATAAAGCATGAACAAATACAAATGAAATTGAACTTTGATTTCAGATAACTACATTGCCTAGTATTTGTCTATTTAAAATAGTTCTTAAAGAATCAGCCAGAATTTCTTGATTGATTATGAAAAAGAAACAACATTTTTTAATGTGCGAATGTGAAAATTTTTCAAAAGCAATATTTCACACTTGTTTTTGTTTGTTTTTTTAACTTGTTCTGGTAATGGATTGGAAAGTAATAATTGCAAAGGAAAATGATAGAATCAGATACGAAAAACCTGTACATTTATTGTATAAACCAATATAATTACTGTAATCAAAAACCTAAAATGCATCCTAGCTCATAGTTTAAAAAAATACAACATCAATTTAAACCAATTTAAAAAAACTGAATTAACAAAAAAAAATTAAAAAATTAGATCAAAAGAGATTTTGCAATGAATACTGTTATTTAATTATGAAACTAGAATATATAGGTCACATATACATGAATTTAGTTCCATGGATCAACTATGACAGCATTTTTATTTACTTTTCCATGAAATTAAATAATTACACAAGCATATAGAGAGGATATACATGATAAAAATAAATGGAAACAGACAAGTCGCTACTACAATTAAACATTTTTTTACTTATTTCAAGAAATTAAAACCAGAAATATAAAACTTATTCCTTGATGAATAGGTTTATCTTAACATTTTTTGGAAACATGACTTTACAGTCAGACAACAGTTTAATCAATCATTAAATGCTTACAAATGCATACTACTATTTTAAAATAAAATAAAGTTTTTCATTGACATCAATAAAAAAATCACGCAATTTACTTTAAAAAGGTTAAGATGAACTAACATTTCATAAATTTCCTCCAATTAATAAAGAAATAATTAATGCAAAAAATATCAATTTTTACTCAAAATTAATACACTAAAATCTACACTTTAAACCATTAATACAGATAATAAACTCCAATTCAAATGCAAAATCACAAAACAGGTTTTGACAAGTTAAAAACAAACAGGTTTCGAATGATTTATCTATTTATTAAAATATTACAAATCAATGTATTTCTACTTAAAATTCTGACTTTGTTATCTTTAATGAATTTTTATAGTGTTTTTCCATTCATACAAATATTTGAGATCACAAATTATTTTTTATTTCATTAATAATTCCACAACTAAAATTGCAGACATAAGCAGAAAGATTTAAAAAAACAAACATCTAAACAACTTGAAATAAAAACAAAGTGTATCGATAATCATTAACTTATAAGAAATTTGTACCTTTTTTATTTCATAAACATGATCATGTCCTCCCAAAATAAGATCTATTTCATCAACATTTTCAGCTAGACGGCAGTCATTTGGTGTTCTCATGTGTGTCAAAGCAATTACGTAATCTACACCAACCTAATAAAATAAAAATATCTTTCAAATAAAACATCAAACAATGAAAAATCTAACCCTTTAAAATAAAATAATTTAAACTTGAATAATCTAGGAAATATAAGCACTGTAACAAATCATTGTAAATTAATATAGAAACAATTATTTGAAAAAATATTTGAGATTCAAAAAATGGGGTAAATGAAACATTATTACAAAATATATTAATCAGAACATGTACTTAATTCCATTTATTTTTTTAATGCCAAGATAAAATATTATTAAAATAATTTTCATCAAAAATATGATAGTCAAATTAATGCTCATGAAATTGTTAAATTTGATTATTTTACATACATAATCAAAAAAAATTTAATCTTTAATTTTAAAAAACAATAATAATGGAGTTAAATTACATTTATGAATTTTTTTCATGTTTAAAAATATTTATATTTTTTTCACCAGTCAATGTAGCAATTGTTTATATAAATTAACTTATAGAAGTTCCCTTTATTTGGAATATTTCATACCTCATGTTCATTTATTTATTGCCTTTTTTAAAAACCACACTAGTTAGATTACAAAAAAAAAAGTGTTTTTTGCGTGATTTTATATTTTTAGTAACACTAAGGCTTACTACAAAAAGTTTAACTATCAATCAAACTGAAATATGTAAATACAGATACATAACCTTCAAGCTTTTTGAGCTTTTTTTTATTTAAAAAAAAATGACTTAAATTAGAACTTTATATAGTTAAAAGCAATAATTTCAAAATAACTATTCGATTAGGAGTATAGAAATCATTATATTACATAAAAGATTATTAACTATTTAGTTTTTAAATAGTAAGATTCAACATATAATATAATTGGTTTTACTCATTAAAAAAGGAAATATATATATCTTCCTACTAATAATAATCCTAAAAATAATTTTTGCGATTGAGAGAAATAGGATTTTGTAATCATTTCAAAATTAATTTACATAACGTAAGCATGCATTTCATATATGTATGTGTTGACAATTATCAGTAATGTATGTTTACACATGTGAAGTTAGATTCATCCAGAAATATATAGTCAAAAGTGCAATTTATTTCAATCAGTTCCAAATTTCCGCTGATATCTACAAGGTCAAATGGATTTTATCTTTTCTTCAACATCCTATCTAAATGTTTTAAAGAGAATATTTTTTTGTTACATATTAAATCCATGAGGCAAAAATTCATTACCCAAATTGCCATGGTACATTGGCAATAGGCTCATAACAGATTGATCATAATGATAAATTTAGCATGTCCCCAGCTAATATTATTAATAGATTGTTAAAGCAAGCAGGAACATATGACCATCTTGCACGTAATCAATCTAATAATGTATAATTGTGACCTCATTCGTAAGATTTTTTTAAAAATTTAATTGTAATGACTTAAGTATATGCACACAGCACATGATTTTAATTTGACTAGAAAAAAATTCCCAACAACGAAACATTTTTAAAAGCTTATGTTTAATGAATTATAAATTAATAAGTTGAAGTAACAAATTTGATTTTATAACTTTCTATATAAGAACAAGTTTTATAAGGGGAAAAAATTAGTTAAGATTCAAAGCAAAATAAACAATTCAAAAAGTCTAAAAATGATATTTTTGAATCTTGCTTTATCAATCGTAGTGGCTAAATGATTTTTTATAATATATCTGCCACAGGAACTGTAATTTCTGAAAGATTCTTTCTATAGATTACTGTAAATGTCTTCATTTACAGTAATCTATAGAAATAGAATATCCTATGAGAAGACTATTTAAAATAAATAATTATTCAAGTTTCTTATATTAACTTGCTATATGCTACATCTGATATTGTTATATCTAATTTCTGTAAAAAAAATATTAGAATAAATAGGATTTTGATAATATCCAGTATCCTTGTCTACTGTCAATAAAGAAAAAAAAACTAAATAATTATTTGTAACTATACAAATGCACAATTAAGCAAAAAATATTTTTTTTAAAAAAGTATTAGGATCAGTGTAAGGCAAAAATTGAGAAAATAATAACCTTGTCCTTTAATTGCTTAGCCAGTTTTCTACCTTCGGTGACAAAATCAATGTACGTAACATCTTCAGGATCAATAGTGGCAAGAGTGGCCAACCATTCTTCTTCAACTAGGCCAATAATTCCAAACTAAAAACGAAATTAAAAAAAATTTTAATGAGAAATCAAGGATTTTGTAGTTTTGTTACTTAAAACTTAACACAGGTTTTAAAATGCACTTACCTTTATACCATTTCTATCCATAACACAAGTCACTTTGCCATCAGCTAAAGGTGCAGATGTACCATTATCTAATACATTGCTTATAAGCCATGGGAATGGAGTCCGTCGGGCAAAATCCATGAGATTATCAACGCCAAAATCTGAGACATAAAGCACCAATTCATTTTACAAAATGACATCTAAGGAAAAATTGAAACACTAAATGTAAAATAATCAAACTTTTAGAATAAAGAGGAAAGTATTAAGAAGCCCATTCTACTCCAAGTCACCATGTATATTTTAAAGGTTGCACAACAATGTTTTTATCTGACACTTTTATTTTATTTCTAAAACATTTTTAGTTAATTTTGTAAAAAGAAATTCAACTTATAAATCAGGTTACTTATTCCCTCCTTTCATTCAGTAAATTCTTAAATTGTAGATAAAATGAAATCTCACAAAAGCTCTGAAAAAGGAATTTCAATGAAGAAACAGGATAGTGTCTCCCCCCCCCCCGCACCTCCAAGTTACTTAAAGATAAGATTACTTAAAAACCACTAATTTACTTAATAACACAGGCATTAATACATTAAAATATGAATTGACAGATTAGGCAAATCATGGAACAAATTTTAAAATGTTGAGTAGTGCAGTACAATTCTTGTGCTAATTCAAACATAGAGTCTGTAAGTTGAGATTTACTTTTGGACCAATTGCACCAAACATAAAAGAAAAATTAAGATAACAATTGCACACAATCAACAAATAAATTTGTCAATAATTACTCATATATTGGGCTTTTTAAGAGAAAGATTTGGGGGGGGGGGATCCCTCTCTTTTATTTAGAAAATTTGCATTCAATATTTTTTCGCAAGTTTGCAAAGTTTTCTCACAATTTATTTTCCTTAGACTTCATCTAAAGAAAATTATTTATTTCTAATAAAAATTGATATATCTGAATTTGAATAAAATAATGCCATTCAAAATTACCTGTCATCTAAATTTAATGCATTTTGAATTCATTGTGAAACCAGTACCTCAATATGTGCATTTTGCTTTGTAAAACAGAACAAACTCTAATTAAAAAATAACGCTTCAAAATATGAAAATAGTTACAGTAGAATTTTAGAATTTGTTCTTTACAATATAGCTATTTTTATTTAGTGAAAACTTTGATTTAATTTTTATTTATTGAAGAATGTATTGTGTGATTTAGATTTTATATCTCCCTCCAATAATACTAGTACCATTTTTAGAAATATGAAAATTTCTCCAATTTATGATAATGAAGGAAAAAAACTGATAAGTTGCAGACATCTTTATTATTATTATTTTTAATTTGGAGACTGTAAAATTCCTTTGTAAAGATTATATTAAAAGCTTATACAAGATAGCATACTTTTATATTTTTATTACAACCAAAAATAAAATCCATTTTTCAAATTATTAGAAAAAAATTATATTTAAAATATTAGCATTCAAATGTCCTTTAAAATTCAAGCTAACTTTCCAATATAAAGAAAAAATGGATTTATCATTTAAAACTAATGAATATATTAATTAAATATTAAACTAAGCAAATTCAAAATATCTTTAAAATGAAAAACAATTCAGATTTTCAAAAATATCAATTAAATTTTTTTTATAGAATACCAATTGAAATAAAAATTACAAAAGAATTACTATAATTGTAACTTTTTATTCAGGGCAGGATTAAGTGCTCTACAGACATCTTAAACTATGAAAATCTCTGAGCCTTTTTTACTCTCTCAACAGTTAAAATCAAATTTACTATAGTGATTTTAATTTTAATAGATGTAAATTTAAAAAGAAAATTCAAATAAATGAAACAGTAAAACCAAAGTTGTTTTTTAGTATATCACATAAGAAAATAAATTAATCAACTATAGCTGAAACTTGTAATTAATTTTAGTTGAGAGTAAAAAAATAAAATGATAAAACTTTTCTATATACAATCTAAATAATATTTTACAACAGGATCAGACATTTTCAAAAATATAAAGCATTATTTGTTTTTTTTTCTTTCAATTCCTATCAGTTCACACTCTCCCTATATATATATATATATAGTTCAAATTTTCAATCTTAAATCAAATACTTTTTATTCATCCACTCAAGTTAAATTTTTTAAACCTATAATGGATGACGATATTAATACAGTTTTTAAAATATTAATTAATTAATTAGTTATAATGATTTTTTAATACTTTAAATAAAGTTTTTGCTGTTTTCAATGAAAACTGAAATCAACAGGCTGTAGCTCAATCATTAAAATGCAAAATATTCAGTATTTTTCACGTGAAAGTGAAAAATGCAACTTCAATTCTTGCAAAAATCAATAATTTTTTTTAAATATTTTTGTTTCATGTTTTATCTGAAGAATTTTCAAGGGTGAAAAAGCAATTGTGGCTTAGTAGTTAGAATGAAGGATTTTTCTCAAAATATAAAACAAGAAATTTTAAGCTTTATGTTCAATTCCAATTTCTCTCGTTAAAATATTTGTCAATTATTGATCACTTCTAATACCTAACCTTATGATTGCGCTACATGTAAAGAAGGAGAATGAAAAACTGCAAGGAAATTCCCTTTCTATTTCAGCACTTATTATTGTGGCTATCTTGTATGCATATTTAAATTAATTATAATTATTTTATAAAAATTAACTAAAAAAATTTCTTTGTTAACCTGAGTAGCAATTGACTTAATTTTTTTATATATATTACTTTGTTTAATAATAAAATAAAACTTGCAAACAATAATTAATTAGAAATGTAAGTAGAATAATGTTCAGAAAATTAATTTAAATGATTCTTAATAATAATAAGTTCAACTACAGAGCCTTTATAATTAAATGAAAGAAAAAAATTAAATAGTTTTCAAAACTGAACAAAAAAAATTGTGTTTTCATGTTATTTTCTAATATACTAAATGAATGGTATTCTATTTTAATTAAGAATATGTATCATTTGGAATATTTTCATCTAAAGTACTATTTCATACCAATAAAAAAATACAAACAATTTCAACAAAAATACAAATTTGATAATTTTCTCTACTAAACATAAATACTATCTTTCCAATCTACTCAAAAAAAAATTAATTCTTAAATTCTTACATAAATAATTATAACTTCCGTGCATTCTTTTAAATAAAACAAATTGGACCAGTAATTGAGTTTTTAATCCAAAAACTATGAATCAAATCTAAAAAATTATATAATGTCTTGACCTTTTTTTAATTCATCCTTTACATTATATACATTAAAAATATCAAATTAATACAGAAAAATTGATAATTCTGATAATTTGTAATAATAAATCAGGAAAGCCAAGTAGGTGACTATATAATATTTATGCATCTGTCCTTGTTCTACAAATGTAACAACACACTTTATTGAATTTCAATGTAATTCTAAAATTTGAGTAGAAACATGTATGATCTATTGAACATTAGCCAATAAATCAAAATTAAAAAAAACTCTGACCTTTTTATTATATTAATACCTAACATTATGTACAGTAAAACCAATAATAATAAATGAATAGAGAATATTTGATAATTCTGTTACAATGCTTTTACAAGATAAGCACTTACAAAATTAATATCAGAAGAGAAATGATAATTAGACGATTTATTAAGGGGTTATTCTTAACCCTTTAACTATGGATTTTTTCTCCTCATTTTCTATGAGACCTATGACAATAGATTCCAATTTAAGGATATGTATCATTGGAATATTTCCTATTTATTAAATCAGAAACTAGGACATAATCAAATAATAGTTTTAAAAATTCTTTTTTTATCTACAAAACATTATTATTAGTTATTATGAAAGTTATTTTATATATTTAGAATATTTAATAAAAATTTATTATAAAAAAATGGTGCAGACTTTACTGTTAGATCAAAATTAACAAACACAAGATAGCCGAACAAAGAACAAAGTCTTCTGTAAATAAGAAATACCATGTGGGGGACTAATTAAGCAATGTATATATCTGTAACCTTGGACAGAACGACAGACAGAACGACATATTATGAGTTTCACAGTTACTTTTATCCCAATAAAAATTCTGGAATGTGAATAAAGCATTTAAAACTTACAATTTGTAAAAAAGATTAAATCTATACATACTATATCATATTAAATTACTTTCAGAGAGAACCCTCAACTGGCACCTGACTCTCCAAATTTATGCCACACTCAGAATTTAGTTATTAACAGTATAAAGTCTTGAACAGTATAAAGTGTTGAAGTTCTGATATAACTAATCTTAGAAGTCTATATCATAAAAGTTTAGTTTATACATCAAAATAATACAGAAAATTATACTTCAATTTACAAACAAATAAAAAATTATTTGTAAATAAACTATTATTGAATAAATATTCAAAAGTATAAAATAATTAACACAATTAATAAAATAGGAAAAAAATAGTAAAAGAGCTTACCAAAATCATGGTTTCCATAACATGCACAATGAACACCAAAAGCTTCCAGAACAGGTACCATTTGCTCACCCTTTGTAAAAGTACTCACTGGAAGAAAAAAAAAATATTTAATAAAATCAAGTTCATTCCAATAAAAGAAAAAATAAATAAATTTTAAAATTAATAATAGGAAAAAAAACCAAGAAAATATTTAAATGTTTTCTATCTTCTGCTTTTCATAAAATTTGATTTTTAATAAAAAATTGGATAATTTTCCAAAAAAAAAAAAAAAAAACTTTTATAAAAAAGATTAAAAATAATATCAGATGACATAAATCAAAAAAGTAACAAAAGAGCATTTAGGTATGTGTTTATTGGTGCTTAATTAGATCATTTCACCTGTATCTACCAAATTTGGCATGAGAACAAGAATGTGAAACTCGGTTATTTTTTTCAAAATTTTAATTGCTTATATGCTTAAATAAATAATTAGATCATTTCACCTGCATCTACCAAATTTGGCATGAGAACAAGAATGTGAAACTCGGTTATTTTTTTAAAATTTTAATTGCTAATGATAGAAATTTCAGAATCATGTAATTTTTGTTGAATTTTGACATTCAAATATATAATAAAATATTTTTTCCATAATTTCCAATAATAGATTACAATGCTGCCTGAAACAAACTGTTGTCATTGTTTTATCAAAAATTTAACCACATGATTTTTCTTCCATAATTAAAAGCTAAAGAAAAAGAATTATATTTAATATGTGAATAGTTTATAAATAACGTTTTTTAAAAATGAAGTTACAATACTATATAACTTAGAAGATAGATGAACTAGACATTTATATTTTTAATACCAACAAGTTGTCGTGGTAAGCTATCAAAGAAGTTCATATACATTAATACATAGAAATTAAGAATGATAATTAAAATAAAATTAATTTAATTTCAAATAATTTGACAGGATTATAGACATGAAATAATATCTAAAAGATTTATCTGAAAATAAATATAAACAATATTCTTGGGAAACTAGTTGATTGCCAGAAGAAACTAGTAAAACAATAATTCAAACACTACAAAAAAAATGTATACACATGCATAAACATTTGATGATGTTAAAACTATACAAATTTGTGTATTTTAGCAATTATATTCAAATCGATTTTATTTCAAATTTGATAGAAATCTATACATTTCAAGTAAAAAATGCCAAATAAATTTAACTATTTAACTTAATGTGTTTATCACTAAGAAGTGTTTAAAATAAGGAGATTCATAAAACTCTCAATGATGAATTTTTGGACAATACCAATATTTTCACTTTGCAAATTTCATACATAAGGATATAAAAATATACTATGGAAGTACAAATTTATAAACAAAATAGTAGATATTTTTTATACTTGAAAACTATCATAACAGTTCAAATTTATATATATATATATAGAGAGAGAGAGAGAGAGAAATTTTAAAAATCAATATAATAATAAAGTTTTTTATTTCTTCAATATATTTTTTTTCTAATAGATAAAAAGTTTGAGTTAAAAGAAGAATACAATTAAAAAGTATAAAACTTTTCCTTAAAAACATTTTCTTTGACATAAAGACTTCTAGTAGCAAGTCCTCTTAGAAGGGAGGGGCAGCGTCTCATCTTTAGTTTTGTCAAAAAAATATAAAAGCAACGACAGAAATCAGAAATAAGACAATTGACAAATCAATGATTAATAAAGTGAAAAGAGATTTGTTGAAAAAGCTATTCAACAGATCTAAATGATATTCATAAAATGAAGATTCTTTACTTCCTTAACAGTAAACAACAAAATGTCTGTAGTTTAACCTTCTCAAAGTCACATCAACTTTTTTATTTGTGAAAACAATATGCATGCATAAATCTATAAGAAGAATATGAACTACAACTACCAGATGATTTCCATGTTAAATAGTAGGGGGTTTTTTGGGGGGGGGGATAAAATGTCAAAAGATTCTTATTTATCTAAATAGAAAAGCTCTTAAAAAATATGGTCTCAGAAAAAACTGAGCCAGAACTGAAGAAGAAGTCCAGAAATCATACTTACTAATTGACGGTGCAAGGATATCCCCACTGAAAAGCACAAGTGGATCTAGATGATTGAAACTTTTCAAAGCAGTACAAAATCTGGTAGCCCCAGCCACAGGTTCTTGCTGCTGTTCCTCAACATTATAAACATCATTAAAATGAAGAATGGTAACAATCTTCTTCGCAGCAGACATAATTTTGGTGCTGTTTAATAACAATCTATTACAGAACCTACAATTGCAAAGGGAAAAAGAAATTGTTTTAATTATAAGTCAAAATTGAATTCATAGTATCCAATTTTTAGTTTACAAACATACTATTAATATCATAAAATAACTTTTATTTCATAAATTGGAATAATCAGTTTTATAATATTTACATGTAACAAAACAGATAAATAGAATTTATATAAATAAAAAACATAAAACTTTAAACTAAATTTACTAAAAGTTAAAATAAATTTTAGTTTTCATATTATCAAACATATTTTTTGAAATATTAAAATTATATATTTAAAAAATAAAAACTTTTCATTACAGTTTAAACTAAATCTTTAAAGGGTTCTAATGATGAATGATGTATAAACCCTTTTAAATATTTCAAAATAAATTTGTCTCATTCTACAATTATATCACATACTTTGATCAATTAACATCAAAATTAGGTTAAAAAATTAATCTCAAAATATTATGAAAAATTACGTTTTTAAAAAAAATTAAGATAATAATGAAGCTAAAAATCAAATAAAAGTATTAAAGTAGGAAAATAATTTTTAAAAATATTAAGAGTCATTTTAAAAATTTACAAATACATGCAAGTAGCTTTACTTACTTAGTAAAGGTACTTGTGTGTAGTTAAAAAAAATTTAAAACATTAAAAACTAAAGATTATTTTTGAATTTCTTATATTCTTCAAAAATTAACAAGTGAAAAAAAGACAATACTACTTTATCTTCAAAATCTCACAAAAGTTAGGAGAAGTAACAAACAAGTTGATGACAAAATATTTTATCAATAAGAAAAAAAAACTTAACTTGTAATTTTATTTAATAATTATTATTTAATCTTTTATCTTGTTTGCCACACAGACAATTTATATTATAATTAGACTTACTTAGTGCATAAGTAAATTATAAAACAGCCCTCAGGTTTATATCATCATTCACTGTTTATTCATTAAAATTATATTGTTAAGATTAAATTTTTGTTATACTTATACTTCCAATTATTAAAACTATGCCCCTACAAAGAAAAAAAAACCCTTAGAAATAAATGCTGGAAATTCTCTCTAATTCCTATAATCATGAAAACCAGTTATGCATTCAACATTTTAATGTTAATCAGATTAGAGCATTTATTTCTGTGTAGTTCTCTTTTTTTATACACTACAAAATAAAGCAGTTTTTAAAAAAATAATCACAAAAACTATCAAAATGTATACTTATGAAAAATTTTAAAAGAAAATTTTAAGTTTTATACGACCATTAAATACAAGAAAACAGTATTTTCAATTATCACTCAAAGCAAATAAAATAATATCTACAATTAAAAACTAAAATACCATAAATAAAAGATTTAAACAATCAGTAATGTTTTACATTTCAAATTCTTACATCTGAAAAAATATAGTAAATAAAAATTCACATTTTTAAGAAAATATATTATTTCCAACTTTTTTTGCATTTTCAGAAAAGAAAAATTAAATTAAATTGTATGTATTTAATTATTAAAACTATACCCAAACTTAATTAAAAACATTAAATAAATGCAATAAATTATTAAATAATAAAAATGTAATGCAATCTAAATTATTAAAATTTAAATATACTTATGTAATCAAAAAAAATTAACATTTGTTTTTGGATAATAATGAACATTAAGAATAAAAAAATTTTAAAATATTATGTCGGAAAACATAAATATTGGGGAAAAAAGTATTTTTTTTAAATTATAAATTTATTTTAAGATTTTACATTTTTTATATTGTAAAATTTAATTTAATCAAAGACTCCAGAGAATCTATTTAAATAAATGAAAATTAAAAAACAGCTCAGATCCTTTAAACCGATAATAAATGAAATGCTGTCTAAAACTGATAGAAAATAAATACAGAGTTGATACTTCCATTATTCTTCTTTAACGCCTACGCCAACGAATCGTAAAATAAAATATTTCTGTAACGAAGTTATTTCATAGCGAATCCAACAAAAAAAATCACTCTGTTACTCTAAATCCTTCGTTACTACAATATGATATTCATAACTTATGGGCGAGGAGAATATTTCATTCAAATAATAAATAAATAAATTTTTGTCAACGCAGACAAGCTAGGGTGTTATCTAAAATTCAAACAAACGTAATTGATAAGATATACTTAAAACTGATTAGTGAACTAAATAAAGCATTCAAATCAGTTTAATTCAATTTCATGATTGAAGAAAGACAATTTAATTTTTACTAAGGCTTTTTTTAATTAATATGTATATGGAGACAACTTATAAGAAAAACGAAAATAAATAAGTAACTATACCAAAAGAATCTATCAAATTTTCAGGAAGATGAATTCTTGTTTCAGAAATATTTAACCATAACTTTTGAACCGAGTGAGGTTGTGAAAGACAAAAGGTCGAGCAAATGTCTTTCAATTGAATAATTTTTTTTAATTAGGGATGTACAATACGCTTGTCATAATTTTCGCTCTCAGCGGATGCAAAAGCAAAAACCAAAACAATCTCAATCCGGATATCAACACTGTTGCCACTTAAAATTATAAAAAAATATTTTAAAACATTTTTTTAATAGTTCAGAATCTAAATAATTATTTTACCTTGAAAAAAAAAATGCTATCCGAAAACTAATTGTGCATAGACTTCTTATATGAAATTTTATAATGATTTTGAAGGAAGCTTACTCAAGTTATACCATAATGCATGATAGTTATATACAACAAACCTAATTGTGCATACTACTAAAAAAAATTTTATCATTTAGAACAAATAGATTTCCTTGAACGATCTATCTTCTTATTTATTTTTTTGTACAATCTTTTGATCTGGAAAGATTGTTGTATCATCCAACCTCGAATGAATAACGAGAGTACCCTGGTGACAAAATCTCGGAGTAAAGACTGGAGGCCTGCATTTTCCAAACTGATCTGAAATCTGAGCATTTGAGTTTGCCCCACCCTAAACCTGATGTCAAGATCAGATTTTTTCCCTCTGGTATCTTGGGGTAATTTGGAGGGAGAAGAAGAAAGGCAAATAAGCGAGCTGCAAAATAAAGAACTGGCACATGTCTCCTTTTAACCCACTCTCTCGTTTTCTCCTCAATGTTGTTTTAAAATATAGGTGGGTCAACATTCGGGCATTGAAATTTTGTTCTTCCTTCCCCCCTCCCCCTTCCTTACTATTTTTTTCGAACCGAATGAGGGGAGTGATGAATCTGATGTCGTATTCTTCATTCAAAAACGTCTCTAAATAGCCCCCAATAGTGTTCTTTCAAAACAGACATTAAACTAAACCAAACTATTTCGATGCAAAAGAGAGCCCTATTGCCATATGAAAATATTTTTGAAGTTTTCACAATAATCATAAGTTATTGTAGACACATATTATGAAAATCCATATATATATATATATATATGTGTGTGTGTGTGTGTGTGTGTGTGTGTGTGTGTGTGTGTGTGTGTGTGTGTGTGTGTGTGTGTGTGTGTGTGTGTGTGTGTGTGTGTGTGTGTGTGTGTGTGTGTGTGTGTGTGTGTGTGTGTGTGTGTGTGTGTGTGTGAACATTCGACGGTAGATGTAACTCAAAGCGAGAATTTTAAAAGGCTTGATCATTTCCCAGAGGACGAAACTTTTAATTAATACAACATTCCAGAACAACGCCATCTATCGAAAAACTGTCCCAATTAATATTCGGGTGGAGCGGAGACTACTTAACATTCGTCAGCGAAAGATATCTCCACGCGTTAGCGGCTCCCGCTCTCAAAGCTACGCGGTAATGTGTTTTCAGTCATAATTTTTTTGTTACTTCTAACGTCCTCCTAGAGGAAATAATCTAAGTTTCTGTTTCTTTAACATATCCATGTTTAAATCCATTTAATATTAATATTTCCATGTAAATACTCCCCCCCCTGTAAATATTTCCCTTAACTCTAAATAAATTCTTTTATTTTTTTTAAAGAAGTCTCTTCATCCTTCGTATGCATTATTTTAATCTTGGTTTAGAAACTAACCGATAAATATTTTTTTTAAAAAAAACTAGACATCACGCCACTAAAACTCCATTATCTGAAGAGTCTAGTTTTTGGAAGATTTAGTTAGCCTCACATATATAGTTTACATCAAATTATATACTGTTTTCTGGTACCCCTAGGTATGAAGAATTTTTTTTATTATTATTATTTCACATTTTTAAAGTCTGAAATATAATTATTTTTTTTAAAATTAGATAGAATATTTTTTTGAAATACAGGAAAAAAGAATATGGTGCTAAGAAGCTTCAGAACAGAGGTCTATTGTTGCAATTTTGGTTTTTACATTACCCGCTAGATGTCACCACCAAATGCGATTGTTACAATTCCAAACTATATAAAGCGATCATAAGTTTAAATTCACTCCTTACTCATTTAACAAAGTGTATTATTTGACTCAGCACTTTTATCTGTGTTAGATAATAAGAGTAGCATATATTTACAAACTGCAGAAATCAAGATTCTTTTAAAAAATATCTTTACAGAATTGCAAAAATTTTAGAAATAACTTGAATTTATTTTCTGATCTAAATTTCTTCTTGAAATTTTTGTTATTTTAATTCTTGAAAGAATTCTAAAGGAAACGGAATGAGAAAAGAAGATGATTTGTCACCTCTCAATGACAGTGCTAATGCAAAGTTTCTGAGAACTGTTATAAAAAAGAAATAACATAGCTCTTTTTAACAAATAACAAAATGATATAATTGATCTAATACAAAATATTTCAAAATGTAGCAATTTTTTTTAGATATGATTTTTAAAAAAATAGTATAAAATAAAATCCAATGGGGGTGGGGAGCTTGAACTTTTCCTCCTATTTCTGAGAATAGTAACGATAATAATAACGACTATTTTCTTCAGTATTTTTTCTTCCTAAAATTCCTTTTTAACTTTTAACGAATTCTTTTACTCTCAACTTAACTTAATTTGTCCTTGTGAGGGTTGAATTTATTGAAAAGGGTATTGTTTCGGGACATATTTTTATTGTTTTATGAATTCCCTGACTAGAGAAGAACTACATCGGACAAATATCAATAAGTATTCATCTAACAGAGCCAAAGAAACAGACAATCCATATATATCAGAAATATAAAATTTCAACTGATAAAACATCACATGTCCCTCTATTTTTTCTAACTATATGTCATATTCAATCCTTTGGAAACAGCTTTTATAAAGTTGTACTTCTTTTATTTCGCTATTATTAATTTAAATTCAGGCGGGTGGAGATTGTTTGAGGTCCGAACTCACAATCTGAGGGTTTGTGGCCGAGTAACATGACTGTTAGACCAAAAGTGACACTAGGGTCTGTTGGATGTCATTTGGATTATAAAGCTTTCACCACAAATTCATAAAAATGAAATTTGTAGATTGAGGAGGCGAATGATTCGGCAATTGTTTAAATCAAGTACAACTTAACCATTTAGTCCTATACCCATTAAATTTTGAAATATATATATATATATATATATATATATATATATATATATATATATATAATCATATCTAAGTATAGCAAAGTCACCTCCAACAAACATATCAAGTAGAGTGCTGAAGAATTTTGGAATAAAGCAAATTTAATCATTCCCCCTATTAACAACATTGGCGCATTTCAGATTAGCTAGATTCATCAGCTGTCTAGTATCCCACTGATCCAGAGGAAGAATCACAAACTGGATACTCTGGCCTACCTGAAAGCAGACAAAAGAAACTGAATGACCGGACAGCCACAACAGTAACACTGGCTTGCACTATGGCTGAGTCCTAAGGGCCATCGCTGGCCAAGGTGCAACCCTTCCCTAAGGAAGTAAATCCCGTCATCAATCGAAGGATGAGCGCCATCAATGAATCAACCTCATTTTTCGGGAACCGTAAGGGTGGCGAGTACCAACCACGATGGTCAGAGGGAGAAAGGTCGATTAAAAATTGTATTTGCCTAGTTGTTAAATCAATAAAGTTGTTTTAAAAAATGTCAAGTCCATCAATTAAAAAATATAGTACGAATTAATACTTTTTCAAATATGATTGGTCTGGTACCTATCTGTTTTATTAAATTCAGTTTTTCAAATGTTTATAAATAACGTAGACGATGAATATTCATTAGTCAGTCGCTCTATCAAAATCAATACAAATGGTACTGTGATCATACAATATAAGCCAGCTAATATCCTTCGAGCTGAAGGGTCCCTTTCGCTCGATCGGTATGTTACTCGGCTACCAACCATAAGAATGGGAGTTCAGGCCTAGTGCTATCTGCTTATTCCCCGATAGTACCATAACTCTGCACAAGGTCAAAAATGATGCCTGTAAATCAAAACAACTAATTTACTCGTATTTACGAAGGTGATTTAAGACCCTACTTCTCGTGCCTCCCATGTACAACCGGTACAACCTTTTCCAAAAATGCGTTTTCCGAGCTCAGGGAGGTCCAAAACAGGGAGATCTGTCAAAACGATTACTATACTTTTAGAGGATTTCTATACTTTCACCATATTATGTATGCATACTAAAAAAATTAAACTCAATGACCCCATGTGGGTAAAAGTCTCAATCCCAATGTCTGCTTTCTGAACAGAGGGCCCCTTGGAGCACTACTTATGTCCCAATTAGATGATAAGCCTAAAGCCTATTTCCAATGACCTGCGAATCTTCAGGTGGGCAACGCATTCCCCCATTTTACCTCTCTTTGGGTTTCTTGTGGTCCTTTGATGCTAGGACACTTTACCGACAATTTACGGGAATTTCAGATCGCATCCACAGATATCAAAGGACCCCTAGAAACCGCAAAAGGGGTGAAATGAGAGAAAGCTTGGCCTCATACCCACTGAAGGGATGAAAGGCCGTGTTGACTAAGCCCAGCCAAGGAATCGAACTTTAGGCCTCTGGAACATCACTGAGCTCCATATTATGTATATACAAATGTAATTATTTTATTTTTCCATTTTCTTTGAAATGATTCAAAAGTTTATTTTTAGTTGGTTTATTATTAGTTATTTTCAGTTAAAATTTTATTTTTTTTAGTAGGTGTATAAAAACATATTCATTTAAAGGTGATCCAGAAAAAAAAATGTTCTTTTTTTAAAAATCTCAGCTTGGAATAACATTTACTATTTAAAGAAGCTTATACAGAAATTAAACTAAAAATAAAAAAAAAAGATAAAGATAAAAATTAAAAAGAAAAAATAAGAAGGGGAAAAAAACAGCGAGGAAGGAAGTGACCTTCAAGGCCTTAATCCAGGAAGAATTGCAGTGACGTCAGAAGAAAAAGTCTTGCCTGAATGCAATACCACCACCCTCCCCCGGGAATGATGTAATAGACTCATATATAAAATTAATAATGAAACGATTTCTATAAAACACTAGCATTCATGGTTAAAAATTACTTAAAGAAATCAATATACACTGGTGTGCAAAACTTAAGCAACATGTGTGTGTGTGTGTTTGCCTAAATCCACGAGAAATCATCTGGAAGACATGAAATTCAGAAATGAAAGACAGCCTTTTGTATTTAAAGGATGACGAAAGCATAGTTGCGCAAAAATGAATACAATGCATACAATAAAGAAATAAAGCTTTAAAAAAAGGATTTGTTGAACTCATACTATCGTTATGCATGATTTTTTGTCCAGGAGGAAGAACAACCAGCAGATGTTCCTTAGTATGGGATATGCCCTCTCCTTATTGCAATGAATGCTTATCACCGTCTCCCCATACTCAGCACTAGATTGTCCAACAGCTCTTGAGGTAAGAGTGCCCATTCCTCAATCAACATCTATTTCAGTTGTTGGGTGTTCCCCGGAGGATGTAACCATGCCGCAAGACGTCTCCCCAAAGCATCCCACACATGCTGTATGAGATTTAAATCAGAGGAGCACGCTGGCCAATCCATTCGAGTGATATCTTTGCCTTCCAATAGCTGCTGAACAGCAGGAGTCCAATGTGGCAGTGCATTATCATTCATAAAAACGAAATATGTTCCAATGGCACCTCGGAATAGACGCACATGGGGAAGGAACACCTCCTTA
>JAOUZG010012365.1:10683-24150 GCA_026289955.1 Argiope argentata | reverse complement strand
TTATTTGTGTCTTTTGATCATAGTTCCAGTTGTGCAGCGCCACCTATTGGTGATTTCAGGAACTAATTTTTTTTTCGTGAAATCCGTTTCCCCATATTTTGAATAGTATGTGTACAAAATTTTGAGCCTTTACACTGAGTAGTTCGATATCCATGGAGGTCAGAGTAGGGGTGTTTTATTTCTGGCCACCTTGTATATATATGTATATATATATATATAATATTAGTCTATTATAGAATAAAATAATATATCAAAAATATTAGTAATGTTCGTCTCTCCACTTTTTTATGCTTCCCAAATAAGGCACGCCACTCACAGAATGTCTTGAATTGAACCTTTAATTACAGATAATCGTGAACGTATTTAAGAATAGGCTATCTTTTGAAACATCGATTTCAATCGAAATTTAATACAACTGCAGAATTTTGGTGTTAAAACTGCATTCCAAATTTTAGCTAGCCAACTAGTTCCATTTTTATTTTCATATGCATAAAGATTAAAAGATAATATTTTATATGTTACATCTCTTTCTTTATAATGTACGATCTTTCTGAGGTGAATTCCAGAAACTATGAACAATTGAATTTACTTGAAAAGGAACTGTTCTAAAATAAACAATTCTTGATTTAATCATTGCGAAGAAATGATATAATCCTTTTGAGAGCAGACGCACTTGCCGCAAACTGCTTCTATTGCCATCAAGTATTAATTCAGCATCAGTTTTATATGCGTGACTCTAAAGGACATATTGTTTTCATAAGGTGGAATTAATCGAAACTGGATGGCTATCAAAACATTCTTCAATAAAGACATTTCGGAGAGCGGCAATTTGTGATATCGGCTACCATCATTCGTAATTCAAAGTGCCCGATATTTCTCAATTTGACGAGGTCCACTTTGACGGGGGTATTGCAACCATCGATTCTTTCAACGCCTTTCAGATTTTTCTCAAGATTCGATTCGGAACGCGGTTAGTTTATCGGAGTCAGTGCCGCCCTAACCCGAGGGCTTCAAATTTGGAGCAAACGGCCACATCGCAGGACACACTTTAAAGTGATTTCTCGCCATTTCGGGGACCTCGTAAAAATGTGGTGAACACGAGCTGATCTGTCGCGGTCCAAGACACCGTTAAAAAAGAGAAAGTACTCTTCTGAGTCACGGGGTTTTCTGTAAATCAGTAGAATGCAAATGAACAAATGGAAAATTGGGTGGATTATAAAGTAGGAAACTTGTTAAAGAGTTTCTTTTCAAATTTTTGAGTAAGAATTAAAAATATGATATCGAAGTCTTCCTGTATTTCCCTTTACAAAGACATAACTGTAAAATTTTCAAAAAAAATGTATATTAACTGTCTTATTTATAAGAAATTCAGCTAAGCCATCTCAGGAACTGGAGCACCCCCATTAATCTTTTAAAAATAAGGGGGGAAATGCACTACTTCAAAATTTTCTAATTCCTACTATTAGCTCTCTCTCTCTCTCTCTCTCTCTCTCTCTCACTATATATATATATATATATATATATATATATATATATATATATATATACCTTATTCAAATTTTCCATCGCTAATAAAATACTTTCTGTTCATCCACTCAGGTTCAAGTACATTTTTTAAAAGTTGTAGTAGATGGCATTTGATGTTGATAGAGTTTTTTCAAATATTTATACATTAATTTTTATTAATTACTTAAAACCTAATTTTCTAGCCTTTATAGTAGTTATTATTAGGTTTGGTTAGCCTTAATAATAAGGCATTGTATTCACAGCCCTTGTTCTGCGAGTTCGAACCTTGACACAAAGTTCTCCCCATCAAAAGTTATACCACTGGAGGTACTAAGTCAAATGTGATTGTTACGAGGTCCATACCCTCAGAATCTACTGCACCCCTCTTTCCGTTGTAAAGTGGAACACGAAAACAACAATTGTAATTATTTTATAAAAAGTAACTAAAATAATTTTTTCCCCGCTTTCCGAAATTTTTCCTAATATCCAAAGTAGGAATGAATTTTAAAAAATTGTTTTTTATATTACTTGTTTAGTTATATTAACGTCCCGTCTTAAAACAACATTAGAGCTATTTTGAGAGGGACGTCGTCATTTTAAACCCCGGTCAGATGACGAGGACGACACCTGAACTAGAAACCCCCTCTCCACACCACAACAGCGGAAGAACGTTTGGCTAAGACAGATCTAACGTGCAACAGACCCCCCTGACACGACGGTTCTTCGGCGGAATCGGGTCTCGAACCTGAAACCTACGGTTCACGAGCCAGAGACCTTTACACCAGCCCACAGCGACCCACTTCAAAAACCGTTAGTAGAGCCTGTGTTTTTTAAGAGTTTGCTCCCTTTTAACTAAGACTGTGTTTTTTAAGAGTTTATTCCCTCAATTAAAAATTGGTTTTTAAGAGTTTATTACTACTTAACCAAGACTGTTTTTTGTGTGTATATTTCTATTTAACAATAAGCTTGTAACTTTTAACATTTCTATTAACATGTCAGCTTGGACATCTTTTGAGAGCTTTTAAATCCTTCCTGTTCCCAAAGCTAACTGAACTAGCAAATGTTAGCTTTTTTTTATCCTTCATTCTTTATCTACAACTTTCTACTTTCTCTCATGCCTAGTACAATCTATAGTGTACGTATTCTTTCAATCGTATTGAATAATGTGAATTTTTTTTTAAAAGTTACATTCTATCTTAATTATTAAACGGCCACAAAAGTGAATAATCTGTACGAACAATTGGTCGCCAAAGACGGGGGGTTTCTAGGAATTTTAGTTTTTAGAATTATGATACTTTAAGCGGACGTGATGCTTTCCGAGTACTTTATTTTCATTTGAAATAATTTTTTAAAAAAGTTTTGATTGTAATATAACTTACCATTCATATAAAATAACCATGGGAAAAAGAAAAAAAATATTTTTTAACCAGTCTCTTTTGTTTAAACTAACGTCTTATTTATCATGTCAGAGCATGATATTGTTGTTGGGATGAGGTTTTCGGCGTCAGCAAAAATCCGTAGGGGAAAATTAAAATTTTCATTATCTGCGCGAGCATCTCAAAAAATCAGCTTTTAATAACACGTTGCCATTGTATTTACAAAAACTCTGATAAAAAATAAGTTATGGCTACAGCAAATAAAACCTACAAAATGTCATTTTGAGCAAATTGATTATACAAAATGAGATAAAAAGAAAAATGTTGTATATTTTTTAAAAACAATCAATGCGAGACAAAGTTTTCTACAACGACAAACGATTAAAATGAATAAAAATTATAATTTAACTTGCACGAGCACGCGGTGCTTGGTCCTTCAAGAAATGATGTTCTGACATGATACACTGAAATATGCACAGCAGATTTCATTTTATTTTATTTTAAGTTTGTTTCTTTAAATATGTTATTTTTGCTTCATATAGCGAATTTAGATTCACTGAAATATATTATTCAAAACCGTGTGTTCAAAACTTTATTTTGGAATAATATAAAGTTAATTACATTTTTTAAGTTTTTTCTGGGGAAAAATCAACAAAAATTAGTGGTAATTAGTTTTTCTTGTAACTAAAATAATCGATTTAATAAAAACTTATTGCATATGCGCGTTATTATGCATAATGTAAAAAATTTACAGATAATTTTAAAATTCTCTCTTAAATTGGATAAAAAAATTATAATTTTAAATCCATGGCAAAGTAAATATAACATTAAAAAAAAGGCCATTAGTTTGTGAAGTATTTCGTTTTTCATACGGGAATATCTAAATAACTTCTGAAATAAAAAAGATGCAAATTTTAAGTTTTATAATGTTGAACAGAATGAAAAGAACAATGAAATAAGCCAATAACTCACTTTTATTTTCGAATCAACTGAAAATCTGTCGTTTTTTATGCAATAAAGTATACGAATGCATCATCACAATAAAATTCAATTCACGACTCATCATTATCAATTTCACTAAATTAATGCTCATACCTCATGCCGTGATTTGATTTAGTTCACTCCTACAACAAGAATAAACTTGTTTCGTTTCATTTGATACAGAAATTCGGGTAGTGGGAGGTTTTTGCATTGTGGGTGGGTAATAATTGGGCAGTAAAGTATTGACGCCTCTGCAAAATTACTTCACTCAAAGGTCTCCAAAAAATTAATTACTGCAGCTACAATGCTGAAACTTTGCTCTCCTAATCTAAAACGTATTCTTTTATGGAACACAATATCCTTGTTTTTTTTAAAATTTCCTACTTGTCGTTCGTTTTTATTTAAACTATATATGGAAATATGTCGGCAAAAAAAATCTGACAAGGAAAAAAAGAAAAAACAGAACATTTTTTCCCTCCTACCGAGAAAAGAAACTTCAAAAGGAAATCAAAAGGAGCATTAAATTTGACAAAGTTTATAAATGATGTTTTATACGTAAATATAGTTTCAGAGGAATGCTAATTTTATATGTTTTAAATGGAATCTTATAGTTCGAAAATGAACACATCATTCATTATAGAATAATGTAAAAATCTGCTGTTGTTGTTACTTATGGCACTTGCCTTGGACAAGCTCCGCTGATACATCAGCAAATTTTAAGCCGGATATATACGTCTCTTGTATTACAAGGCCATCTAGGGCCAAGAGCATGACTTGTCCATGGCAAGTGTCATAAGTAATAACAAGACATGATCAAATATTGTGCTTAATTATAACATGAGTAAACGTAATAACTTGAATAAGCTTGAGGGAAATTTGGAGATTTTCCTTAAGTATGTGTTTCATAATAAAAATTTAAAATTGAATATTTGCAAAAAAATTTTTAGAAAAAGTCCATGTGAAAAAAAAAAAGAAATGAATCGTCGAAATATGTCTTTAAACACTTTTCTATCTAAAAGCCTTTTCTGAAAATGCCATTCTGTGATCTCAAGAGAAATCATTACAATCAATTTCTAAAGAAAAAAATGGAACATTTTAATTAAGGGGGGGAAAAATAAATCATAGCTCTTCGGCTGAGTATCGAAAAAATGTTAAATAAAAATGTTCAAGAGTATATTAGTCATAAAAAAATGAATCCTTATTAAAAATGGTGACAAAAATGTTAAAATTAAATTCTATGATTTTTATTGAAAATCTTTTATCAATATCTTATAATACAAGTGGAAATTGTAGAATAGCATTGTTAAAGTTAGTGTTTTACTGTTCATGAATAATTCTGACGTGAAGAAATACCTACAAATAAATTCCAAAGACCTTGTTGTTTTTTCAACATAATCCAATCATTCAAAAAATAACGCAGGTAACAAGCTAAAGTTTTAATAGTTATTTCTTTCTAAGAAACACGTACTTATATAAAATTATTTAATAAACTTTACTGAAATAAAAAAAGTTTATCAATTTTTGGATTTCTTTCTTTGGATTTATTCATGCTCTAATTAAAATATTATAACATTCTACAAAGGCCGGGATAGCTTAGTTGATAGGGCTTTCGAATCTATTCCCTTCGACTGCGATTTCAAACCCACCAGCCGAAAACTATCCGTGTGTGTATGGTGGTTGACGCTCATTAAACCTTTCGTGGTCATCAAGTCCTCCATGTGGAGAGTAATGCCACTGGGTGCCCTGGGTCAGAAACGATCGTTCTCTGCTCCAGATCTATAATACGATCTGTGGATGAAAAAAATGAAAATGCGCGAATGAAGTCCGCCCCGTGAAAAGGATTTTTGACATGTGTGAGAAATAAGTCAGACTTCTGCCCTCGGGTGTTGAGGGGTCAATACCCTCAAAAGCTTCCCCCTGGGGGAGGCACCTCGTAATTGGGGATGGCATGCTTCTGGTATTATGGTTTGATCTCGCCAACCCGGTGGGTACACTAATAGATGAGGGTTAGACTCCTCCCATCGATGACGGAACGTACTTCCTTTGGGGAGGGTTGTAGCGTGGCCGGTGATGACCATTAGGACTCATTCACAGTTCCCGCTAATTGCTGCAGCGGCGTCCAGTCATTCAGTTTTATTGTTAATCCGTGTGCCTTCGTGGCTGGTCGGAGAGTCTGTTCTATGACTACCCTCAAAAGCTACTGTACCCCTCCTTCCGTTGTAAAACGGGACACAAGAACAACATTCTTCAACTCATTTTATAGTCTTTTTTATTGCCTACAACTTCCTACTAAAACTTTCCCATCAGATTAGTAATTCTTCGTTTAAACGCTAAAAACTGGGGCTTCACTCTCTATTCTGCTTCTTCTTTATCCGGTAACGTATCCGGGTATATACTTAGAGACTTGTTTTGGATAGTGAGCTCAACAACTTAATCAATAAAATTTTCTATTTTATATTCTTTCCCATAGAATTTGCAGTTTGACTGTATTATTCATGTATTTATCAAAAATTTAGAAAGAAATGCACACTCTAGTATGACAGAAATTTTTGAATTACCATAGAGAAAATTGGCCAAGGTCGTGTTGAAAATTTTTTCTTCTGGTATTTATTTGATCAATTTAAATAGATTAAAAAGGCTAAAGAGTTTACGGTTATAGAAGGAAATATTCACAAGTAAGAAATCACGTGTCTTGTAAAATAAAGTCACTAGTTATATAAAATTTATATTTAATAAATTGCAAAACATGTTGGTTGTGTATTTATCTAAACTTTTTTCTGTATCATGAATTAAATATAAAAGAAGTACAGGGTGTTCATTAATTATTGTGGGGCTTTCTGTACCTCATAGCTTTCGAATAAAAAATATCACGCAAAAACCAATTACGTATTCGTAAATTACTACTCAAAGAATTTTACGTGACTATAATGCAATCTTAGCACATTTGTAATTATGACGTCGTAAATGAAAATAGCAACCGTGCAAGAAAAAGCAATGTGTGTATTGTGGTTTTGCGAAACTAAATCAGTCATAACTACTCAACGTCACTTCAGGACCACGCACGAGAAAGATCCTTCTTCGGATAATTCTATCAGACGCTGGTTAACATAACTTCAGGAAACTGGTAGCCTTCTAAACCGAAAGGGAACGGGAAGACCGAGCACTTTGCAGGAAAATGTTGATCGCATCAAAGGAACATTTACTTGTAGTCCACGAAAATCAACGAGCTGTGCAGTTACATCGGCCGCATACAACAATATGCAACGTTTTCCATAACCACTTTCAGCTGAATGCCTACAAAGTGCAAATTGTGCAAACCTTAATATAAGCTTTTAATAAGCATTTTGTGCAATTTAATTTCATTAATAAAATTCTTTGAGTTGTAATTTACGAATACTTAATCGGTTTTTGCGAAATATTTTTCATTCGAAAGTTATGAAGTACGAAAACCCCGACAATAATTAATGAACACCCTATATTGTAATCATAGAAAAAAAATCCAACACTGTATTTTGACAAATATCCACATTTCAGATGTTCAAAACCCTTTTTTGGAGTCTTGTTTGTTTATTTATCTTTGAATTAGATAATTCACAAATGTTTTGAACTATAATGATGAAATCTAGTGCATTAATTTTAGATAAAAAGTTGAAGATTTCCATCAAATTTTGAAGTACATGCGTTTAAGGCAATTAAATCTGTGTGTCTGGTTTCTTAAGTACATGTAATTCGATAACAACAAAATTTAACGAGCTGCCCAGGTAAAATGTGATGAAAATGTTTAACATTTAAATTCTTATCAAATTTTGAATCCTATCTTTCAAAGCGTTGGTCGCATATCGGTCAGTACTTTCACATGCATGAAAATGCCATAACTGTAAAATATAATAATTTGGATGATTGAAATTCGATATGGATTTCATAATTGAATATCCACGTGAGACTTTTTTTCAATCAGTGAGAAAAAAATGTCACCCAAATACTTATTTGATTTTCTGATGCTTGTGTTAACTCGCATGTTAGCGGTTAATCGCAGAAAAAAATCACTAAAAGTTGCATGATAGATTTTAAAAGAATGATAGATTCACGCCAAAAACTATATTTCATTATCATTCGTCGCCAAGGTATTCTTGGCTTGCTTCATGCATAGTTTTATGTGGGGAAAGTGGTTTACCACTTTTAGTGAAGAATATGCGTTAATGTTTTGGGGAGATAGCAGGATCTCATTGGAGACTGTATTTCTATGTGTGAAATCAAATAAAACTTATAGCCAAAAGTAATGTTTATGCTTTATGCAAACAAAAATTGTCTAATAAAATCTATTTATTCATTTTTTAATCTGTATACTGTTAGAATATAATATATTCCACTAGAAGTCAAAATATTCTATTTGACATAATATTTTTATTCTAAATGACAACTATTCCATTCTTGTCATTTTATAATATATAATTTCTTATTAAATTAACTTTTTTTTAAAGAAAATCTAAAACATGGATTTTAAAACAGAATCGTAAAATCCTGGTAGAAATACTTTATAACAAATGGAATTATTATTTTATATGAAATTATGAAATACTGCATTATTAAAGGAATTATTAACCATGTAAAATTTCAAAATTCTAATACACTAGGAGGTTAATAAAATTGAGCAATTTTACGAACACGGAACAAACCGAATTACGTATTCCTTCTATGAAAATTATTTACTGGAGGATCTCATCTGATTCCATTTTTTTTAAATTGAGATTTAGACAAAACTTCAAATATGTTTTTAATTATAGTCTCGACAAATCCTATTCAAATAGTTGTATTTATATGTTGCCTTCTAGTCTAAGTGATGCGCAAATACATAATAATTGGTAAAGTTATGTAATGATTTTCGGTACTGATGTATTAGACCGTCAACGCCAACGGTTTAGCAACTCATTGGCTGCGGTTTAGGGGACTCAAATTTGGCGATAAACCGTCGACCACAACGAAACCAACGAAATGACAGATTACTGTTAAGGTTTGAACAATTTTTAAAATAATGGCGGTTTTTTGCCATTATTGGCGCTTTAGCAACTCTTTCGTTACGCCTTCAAATTTGGCGATAAAGATCGACGGTCTAATTCGTAAGTGCCTGATTTTCTTATATTTGAATGCATTGTTTATGTTAAAAAATGCAATAATCAAAATTTATGTAACATTATTATTCATCCAGAATACACAAAAGTAGTATATAAATGAGCAGTAAATCATTTGTTATTCATTAATCGTCTTTCATTTTTTAAACCAAACTAACAGTTATTTTAACTGTTCCAAACTTAAACTGAAGGGAGAAGTGATTTTATTGCGGATTTCAATGCCTGTAATATTAAGTTTCTTCCACCTTTTCATGTTTTGTTCGAACACTAAATGAGTTTTTTCTCTCAGCCTGTAAATTTACTGCCTTTGCAGCTTCAGTTTTTAATTCGTTTTGTTCTGTTCTTTTACTTTGTATTTTTTTTCCTGTGGTTTTTATCTTTATTTTTATCTGTTTTTCACTATGTATATAGTTGTTTATACTTGTGCTGTATTTTGTGTTGCGCCAGAATTGCTTTATTACCAAAAAAAAACTAACACAATATTAAAAAATATAATCATTAGTATTTTGTGAAAAAAGCATTAGAGATTGACTTCCCTTCAAACACTATTCATTTTTTTCTTTTCTGCTACATTTCTATAAGTTCATGGCAACACTAATGTGAAGAAGATCGTCCATGTTTAAAAACGAATAGAAGTGAACGGATTGCCTACGAGCTCTTATTGATATGAAATAAGTTTGTTAACTGTTTCGTTTTGTCTAAGCATTGTACATAGCCGTGTTGTTAATGTGAATTGACGAAAACATGTTGCGTCTAAATTAAATAGATATTTTAAAATACAAATGACTGTATTTGCTGCTTGATTTTATCATCTTTTTGAATAATTCACCTGATTTAGGAAGAAATCGGATAGATTTAAAGGGCCTGATAAATCGAAACACTTCTGAAACGAAACCAGATGTAACAACTGAGTTAACACGCACTGATTCATAATGAATAAATAATCGAATTTTAATATGCCGTGAATGAAATTCAACAAATTTAATACTCCAGCATTTAAAAAATATGATTGCCTAATGTATTTTAATTTCATTCGAGTTGGTACAAGAATCAAAACCACATAGATAGGCGTTGATGGGAAAATATCTTTTGCAAACATTATTACTTTCGATTATTCAAATGAAAAGGTATCGAAATCTTCCGACGCCTTTGCTGATTAAAACCTTGCCTGTGCGATTCAGAAACAAGAACCGAATAATAAATATCCAAATTTTCCTTTACAAGAACTCTTACCTCATATGTGAAAGCAAAACCGTTACACAATGGCGTCTCATGTTCATCAACGCTGCCCATTATCATGCCCATTTACAAAATCAGGCGGAAGGGATACAGAAAAAGAGACAAAAGGGAAAACTTCGTTAGCTATTAGCCACTCATCAAACCTGTATCGGGTTATGTGATCTGGATTCCGTGTTACCGTTTCCCCCCGCCATTGTTGTGTGCTGAGAGTAAGTAAATCGTTACGGGGTGAGTTTTGAATATTCAAAGGAGAGAGTTCCGACGCCCTCTGGCAATATTGGTAGGTCACGAGTTTGGCTTTGATGGATGGCGTCTATGATCAAGGCGTCACACCCAGTGCTTGGAATCGGACTATCGGTTAGATACTGCATTTTGCGATAAACATGTTATTTACTGGCAAGCTGATCTTCTATTATTATTAAGGTACTTTTCGCCGCAGGTGAAAGCTTTATGGTAGAATTGATTTCTTTCTTGGAATTTCTGATAATGGAACAATTTATTAATGGAATATCCGGTGATTTATTATTGGTCTTGTGAGAGAAATCCAAGTAATTGGTGGAAAAACGCCATTTTTCTTTCCTTTGAAGAAACGGGTTTGTTTATTTGTCCTATTTGAATGATTGGAAGTCAGCAATTCTCAGAAAGATGCAAACATTGCCCAATATTAAAGCGATTTAATTTTGTTTAGAAAATACTAAAAGTATTATATTGCATCGCAGAAATGGGGTCTTTATGGAAATGATTTTTTTTAGTTGGAAATTATTTCAGATATCCTTAAAATTATCACCATTATTATCATGTCAGAACGTGATTTTGTTTTAGGAATGAGGTTCAAAAAAAAAAAGTAGGCGAAAAATAAAAATTTTATTATCTGCACGAGAATATCAAAAAATCAGCTTTTAATTACGCGATGCCATCAGTACTGTTAATACTATTGTAAAATAGTACAAAAGATCTGGTTTAAAAAATAAGTTAATAACTACCGCAAATGAAACCTAGAAAAATGTCATTTTAAGCACGCGATTATGTGAAACGAAACAAATAGGAAATGTGATATTTTTTTAAGCAATCAATGCGGGACAAAGTTTTTTTGATCGTTTGCAATACTAAAGTGACTCATTCATTGAAACCATTAAAATGAATAATGCATTTACAAAAGCTCTGATTAAAAAAATAAGTTAATGACTAACGCAAATAAAACCTAGAAAATTGTCATTTTGAGCACGTGATTATACGAATTGAAATAAATAGGAAATGCGATATTTTTTAAAACAATAAATGCGAGAAAAAGTTTTTTTGACCATTTGCACTACTAGAGTGACTCATTCAACGAAACAAATAAAAATGAATAAAAATATAATTTAACTCGCACGAGCACGTGGTGCTTGGCCGTTCAAGAAATGATATTCTGACATGATACATTGAAATATGCATAGCAGATTTCATTTTAATCTTTTATTTTTATTAGTCTCTTTATTAATACTAATGAGTATTCATTAATACATGAGTAGTATTAATGGTACTATAAATACTATTGCACTAAAATAGTATTAATGTTACTATTAATACAAATATCAAATGATCATTAATGCTTATGGACATTTGATATTTGAGATGAAACTAAGAGATGTATGATTGAAATAAAAGAATAAATGTTTGAACCTAATGATGAAGACAATAAATATTATTACCAAAGAATTAATTTTAATGTGCTAATATGTTAGATTTGTTAGAATAAATTTGTAATTCGAAACCACAGGGCAGTGTTGTGATTAGATTAATCGTGAAATGACTTCCCATTGAGGGCATTTCTGTTAAGGATATCGGAATTTTCAATTTTTGTTGGCCAGATCCTTCTACATAGATTTTACTTCTTACTATGAAAATGACTTTTTTCTACCGATATTATTAGATTTAATATAGGTCAGACGATCTCCCCTCCCCTATACAGTAGATGTTTAATGGTATTGGAATCCTGAACCTGGACCCCCCCCCCCTCCAATACAGAATCCTTGTCTTCAGGCCAGTAGGACATCATAAGGAAATGTCTTTCTATATTTTATGGAAGACATTTCCTAAAATATATTTAATCAATTTTTAAATATACAGGACCTCGTGGGATAGGAACCCCATCCAAATCTTTTTATTTTTTAAAAAAACTATTGGTTTCTTCCATTTAATCTAGATTTTTTTCCACTGGATCTGTTTTTAATTCCCAAAGACTAATTGTTTCAGACTCCACCCATATTCTATATTTTTTACCATATTTATGGCGCAGTATGGCCATGTATGCGCCAATGGGCACTACTTAACCAAGACAAGCCAAACGAATATTCTATATTTTAGTTCTGGTAGAGAGACAATACAACAATATCTAAAACGTTTAAATTGGCGGATTTGAAACGATCTGTCAACAAAATTTGAATTTATAGATCAGTTATGAAGGTTTAAATCGTTAAAGAAAATTACATAAACACTAGGGAATATTTTTAAAAATCTGTGATTTAATAATAAATAATCTAAGATATAGTTTACTGTTAAAAGGCACGGAAACTTTATTTGAAAAGTTAAAAAAAATCTGTGCCGATTGATGATAACTACCGAAATGCATACTATCTGCAAAAGCATGATGAATTCTATTAATTTCAATTATTTTTCTTAATATAGCTGGGTAATAACTGAAACAATTCAAACCCAGCTGAACCAAGAACTTTGAATTATTTTCTTAAAAATTGATTTTAAACCAGTTGTTTTTATTATTGTCCTGTGATTTCTTTCACAAATCTATGGTAGAAAGTATCCATTGATATTTGGATTCGATTTTATTTGATGCATGAGATGCCTTTGCAGTTTTAGATTGCCAATAAGCCAAATGGGAAGGCTCTACGATTTACATCATGGTAATTACGATTCATAAAATGAATTTTAATAGCATTGTTTACCAAAAGCTTATTGGTTTTCCTCTCTCTCTTTCGTTTTGAGGATCGGTCTTTGCTTCCAGTTATTTATTTCGATTTTTATTAAGTGTGATCTTCAGGATATATCGTTGAAAAGAAGTAAAAAAAAGTGTGCAAAATCAGTATTAATTTTTACATTATTTTTCTCACTATTTTATTTATGTACAAGAAATATTGGGCTATTACTTTTGGTAGTTAATGCTGCAAGAAGTCAATATAGTAAATATAAAATGTGTGTGTGTGTGTGTGTGTGTGTGTGTGTGTGTGTGTGTGTGTGTG
>JAOUZG010012351.1:0-10941 GCA_026289955.1 Argiope argentata | reverse complement strand
TTTGATTGGCCGAGGATATTGGCGTATGTATACCAGTCGGTTTTAAGAGTTGAGGCACAGTCCGGGAGAGAGTATTTGAGATATAACTGTAAGAGTACGGGGTTGTGGTCGGAGCTGAGCTCCGCCAGAGATTCAATTTCAAATAGGAAATGAAAGTCTTTTACTATAGATAAGTCGATAATACTGGATGAGTTGGGACCAAATCTAGTAGGGGTGTTAGGAGCAATTATTTCGAGTCCGGCCGGGAGGGCGAAGTGGTATAAGGCATTACCTCTATTATTTAGTCTATTGCATCCACAACTAGTGTGGGGAGTGTTGAAGTCTCCATGGAATATTTGGTTAGGGCCAGTTTGCATTAGTAGTTCTAGATCAAAAATAAAATTAGAGTTATTTACAGTGGGGGGAGATATACGCAGAAATTAAAGTAAACGGTTCTTTATTTTTAAGTTTTAAACTCACCACAGTAGCTTCTACGTGTTGTAGTAAGGGTGGGGGGACCTCATTGTGAGGTAGGCCGTTTTTAATTAATACAACGGTGCCTCCAACTGCTTGATTATTTCTGTAACTGTAATAAAAGAAGTAATTTGCCAGAAAGATTTTTCTTTGTGGTCTAAGGTTAGTCTCTTGCGGTAATATTACATCAGGGTTATACTTATTAACGAAATTACGGAAGTCATGAATTTTGTTGCTAATGCCATTTGCGTTCCAGTAAACAATGCTAAGGCTATTGTGTTGGAATGTTAATTAACAGAGGTATTAATCTTAGGATTTAAGGAGTCTAATAAGATCAGTAATTTTTCCTCTATATTTTTTTGCAGTTTGGAGTTTTTTCATTCCTTCAAACAGCCCTGGGCATTCCTGCATGAATTTTTTGAGTTCCATTAGACCCTCGAACAGACCTCTAACGTTTGTTGTGGTTTGTCCTAGGTTACGGTTAAGATCAGCACTGGATTGTGGCACCATCTCTTGAATATTTGAAGAATAAATTTGGCTCACTGGCGCCATCTCTTGAATATTTGTGGAATTAATTTGGCTCACTCGTGCCATCTCTTGGCGAGGGGAGGCGTTAAAGAAGCTGGTGTAACTGGTATTTTCTCTAAAGAGTGATTTTGTTCTATCAAAGAATCTGGCCCTGTTGGCAGTTGGATTAGTTGGTTTAGGATATTAAGGACATCCTCTGTAGGAGGCAATATGCCCGATCTGGCCGCCATTGATGCATTTGGGGATCTCTATGGTTTTGTTGATCGAGCATTCGTTGGCTTGGTGATTTTCACGGCACTTTAAGCATCGAGGCTTCATAGAGCCATTCTTAGCTGTGTGGTTGAATAGATTACAGCGGTAGCACTGGGAGATTGTATTTCTTCCAGGGAATTTTTCAACAGTTACACTAAGGCAGTTGATGTGATTAACAGCAAAAACATTTTCCGCCTCCTTAGTTCTATTGAGTTCGACCAAGTATAGTGGCAATGGCATTTTTGTTCGAAATTGTGTCATCTGAAATACCTTGGTTACTGGTAGATGTTTTTCAAGTAGGTTGTCCTTTATTTCATCAGTACAATAGTTGGGAGGGAGACCCCTCAAAACTGCCTTTAATGCTCTTTGACCTTTGGGAGTGATGATGTAAAAATCATTCGCCTGTTGCTGACTGAATTTAACTATGACCTGGTGTTGATGAACTGTGGAGGGGAAATTTTTTACGAATTATCTGCTAAATTTATTCGTGGTTTTACCAAAGTTTACATGAATATCTCTAAGAATTTCTCCATATTTTTTGGAATATTTCAACATTATCGGAGGTATTTTATTTTCGATTGAGGTAGTTTCGTCATTATTGTTAGAACTATCATCAATTTTAAGTCCCTGGAATTTATTATATATGGGAATTTCATGACTCACATTTAGAATTCTTTTAGTATTTTTTGCGGTTTTCCGCTTTCAGGGGGATTGAAATGGTGCTTCAGTTTCGTAATAGGGGGTTTGGGGATTATCGTTGCCTTTTTTACATTTAGCGTCCTGACAAAAAGGAATCAATTCCAACTCACCCTGGTAGTGTTGAATGTTGGCGTTTGTTTCTGCTTTTATCTGCTTCATCCTCATAACTCGGTGGGGGGGGGGGTCTGGCGCACCTCTCTGGTGTTCCATGATTTGATGATCTAGGAAATTAAGCTCATTCTTTGCGAGCTTGATCTCTAAGAGCAGTCTGTGTTTTTGTAGCAATCATCGCAGTTGTAGTATGTAGGTTGCGGTGTTGTATTTACTATATCGTGGTCAATTAACATGTCATTGCTAGCGTCTACACAAAGGCTCTTGTTCGACTCCCCGTTTCCTTCCGTAACTGGTCCTGAAAAGGACGAGTCGGGCGTAGGAGGAATTGTTGCTAATAGCTTGGTCATTGTATCGTCGAAGCGTAGTGGAACTGTAGGGAACACGTCCATCCAGATTAAACCCCTGCACTCGAGAGACTGGCCGTGGCAGACTAGTACGAGTCACTTTATTGCGCTACTTGCTACGTGGCGTCTCTCCATTGGTCTCTCCCTGCGCATGCGCTTGGGCGCAGTTTTCTCTCGCTTTGCTTTTGAAATGTTCATTCTTTCACTGAATTTCTTAGGCACACCTTGTATAAGCTACCACTAACAAAGAGTTCAATACACCACAAAATTTAAGTAACGCTCCTTTACAGTAAAATGCAAGGCAATTTTCACTGTATTTTATTAACCAATTCCTTCAATATATACCCTTGATTTCCCTGTTTCTTTAATCCTTGTTTAAATGAGATGAATTCCGCGAAATTACATTTAGATTGTGCATATGACACATGTGGAATTCTTACCCCACTAATTCTCATTTTGACTCACTGAGAAAAGCATCAACTCTTTGTATCAAATGTAAAGAAATACAATAGGATGCAATCTTTTTTAATATCTTCTGTTTTCTTTGAGTCTAAATAAAGCAAAAGTTTTCCCTCAGTGGTCGATTAGTTTGCCTCTAATACCGCTAGCTCTCTCTACTACTAATAAAAAAACATGTGTACTTGTAAACGCGTATACTTGTGTAAACTATGTATGTTCCTGTTTTAACTTCTTTGCCTCTGATTATATCTACATTTTTCATTATTCATAAGAATTACTTTAAGGGATCCTTTGCTCAATTGTTTGTCAAAGAGGACTTCTAATAAATTGTAATGAAATCCCCAGATTCGAATTTATGTAATTGAAAAATAACAGAATTTATCTACAACAAAGACCTGTGATGATATATGTATCAAACTCTTTCTTGATTCAAAAAAGTTTCTGCAATTTAGTTACTTTCATTAAATAGAATTTTATTTCACAGAGAACCTGTTTCAGACGAACTTAAATTTGTCTTCGCTACTATAAATTAAAAATGTCACTGGAGAAACAATTTTCTTTGCATTTTATGTCGTATCATGCTTCCATTGTTTTCTTCAATTGATAACAGAATTGATTACGTTGTGATAAACATTTCACTTGAACAATTATTCATAACTCACTGAATTGTTGTCTCCCTTTGAATTATCTCACCATATCCTTCCATTTTTAGAATATATTATCGTAGCATATTCATTCACGAACTCTTTGTGCAAATTTTACTCCCTCCATCGAAGGTGAACATTTTGCTAAAATAAATCGCAAACTTCAGGCGGCACTCACTCGAAGGGTCTTCAGATCCAACCACAATATTGGGAACTTGCTATATAAATGCCTCACTTGCCAAATCGATTAACTCCATAAAACAAGGTCAAGAAAAATGATGAAATAGTTTATATTGTGTTTTTTTTTTAATTCTCCTTAAATTAAAAATTCAAAAATACGATGTAGATTGTTTTACAGCATATGCATCTTTTATCTAACAACACATGAAATGTACAATATAGAATATACTTGCAGTAATTGCTATCATTACTATAATTTTTTCGTGATTAAGAGAGTTAATAGATTTGGCAATTGAAAGTAAATTATTAATTCAAATTCAGTTTTCGAAATATTCTTTTATTACGGAAAAACTTTATTATAATGAGTATATGTTTTATTAAAGATTTTAGCAAAAATGGATAATAACTATTCTGTTACTCTCACATAATATTAGGAGTATTATTTGTTTGTTTAAATTGATTTATCATCAATATAAAGGATGTCATCTTTGTTAGGTGTATTTGAACTCAAATCATGTCGATTTGTCCTTAAAATTTTATAAGACTCGTGTTTAATAGGAGAAATGAATTTCAACAAGTCCATCCTATCTTTCCTCCTTTCTCTCCTCAATGTTCTGCCTGCTGGATGCAGTAAAGGCTGATTCACATTTTTTAGACATAGTGTCATACCTTCTACAGTTTTTCTTATATTTATGACTTTCAATTCGGTATCTTCGTTAAAATTACACTTTAATTGTATCGGGTGGGGTTTCGGGGTTTTTTCAGTGCATTTTGAGCCACTTTACTGGTATCCCTGTTACAGATACATTTTTATTATCGAAAGCATTTTCCAAAGCACTTGTAGAGAAAAAGTCCTGATGCGTCATTTGAACTATATGAACCGGTGCTTTCTTTTTGCAGGTTTTTATTATACTATACCAATCATCCGGCGAAAAACATGTTATCGACTTTTTTTTTGCTTGAGATTCTATAATAGCAAATTGGGGGTCATTAGGCAAGTAACTGACCAGAACTTTCATCTCAATTCATTCAGCTTGTATTGGTTTACTTTGAAGCAACTTCAAAAAACGAATTAAATCATTAATTTCCTTACTCAAATAATTGTTATTAACATCTTCTATTTTAATATTATAATGGTTTAATTAAAAAAAAATTTTACAATAAAATTGAAATTTATAAGTATTTGCTCCTGTGGCAGTTTGAACACAACTAATTTATATTTTATTTTTATCGTGCTTAGTTCATGAGACCGATAACAGTAATGGGAACAACGAAATTAAAAGGACAACTGTCAGATATCTCAGTAGTCGAGGCAAAATAGTGCATCGGGTTAATCAGAATTTTATTATGATATAAATACATTATAGTGTGGAAAATAATATATTCGATTAAATACATTCGATTGGTTTCTGATATAAATTATTTATTATTCAATGGCTAAAAAGAATTTGTTATTTAGAGGTGTTAGTACATATTATTATTAGAGAAATTTGTTTTGAACATGTACAGTTAGGAGCCAATCAAGTGCTTTGGTATTAAAATTAAATAATATTCAAAAAATGGAGTTAACCGATTCGGCAAGAGAGGCATCACATTATGATAGAATCAGAGATTGATTCCAAATACGTCTTAAGACAGAGACATGTTTCTAAAACTCTAATTTTCGGCCTCAGATGCAGGACTTTCAGAGAATAGGTTTCATTTAAATTTTATAGAATTCTAAGACTTGGTGGAGACTACATATTGATTCGTTTCTTACATTCAAAATACATTTGGAATCGTTGCACGAATTATTGGAGAGCCAGAGATGCATATTTCTAAAACCCTAATTTGCGGTCTCAGATCGAAATGAAACATCAACAGTCCTCATAATACTGAGATAAAACTATTCACTAGAAATTCAAAAAGAAAGAAAAATATGCAGGACTAAAAATGAGTTGTATGTACATATTTTTAAAAATTGTAGCCTTTTCTTTACTTTTTTGTTGTTGTTTCGAAGACAATTGTTTTTTCTTGATGTGACAAGGATTTAATCTTCCAGCTTTCGTCCTATGAGATAATGAATCATCATGTCTTCGCATCCTTTTCCTGGGAATGAAATTACTCGATTTAATATATTTGACTTGAAAGTCTTTTTATCATCGCTTGATACCATAAATGGTGCAACGCGCTAGTGATTAAGTGAGCGCAGGAGGTCAAAAGTTTCAGGATTTAAGCTACAGATTTAGGATTCCTGCTGCTATGCAGCACATGGATCCGGGTGCAATCTGGTTACTTGAATAACTGTTGAAAGTCAAAGGCAATAACTATTTGTCTGAAATTTTTGCCACCGAATATAAAGGATATGTATATACTTTTGATATTATGATCGTTGTTTGTAGTAAATAAACTATTCTTATTTGTTGCATTTATAAAGATATTTAAGAATTTTTTTAATGGAATCAGAGCGTATTTGAGACTGCGTCTTTTTCAGAGGTCTTCTTTTCTGTGTCTTACCCATTTAAGTAAATATCATTGAAATCTGTTATTAAAAGGTCATATATAATGTAAGCGTGCTTGTAATTTTTTAAATACTGAAATATAATTGAATTTTTAAATTTTATTGCATTTACAAGTAAAGGCATTTAAGTCTAATCATTTTACCTAAAACTGATGAGTTATTTCCTTTCTTTTTGGCGTCCGAGTTGGCGATAACGTGCTTCTGCAAGGAGACGTCCGTCCACGGCAAATCTGGAAGAAAGCCAAAGAGGAGGACCCAAAACAGGGACATGACGGGAAGAAGATACCATTCGAATTGTGGGTTAATGGCCAAAAGATGATCCGTCCAATACTCAAGTCCTCCCTCTCGAGGTTGACCAGGGTATGGAGGATGTTGATTTGGACAATATATGTAATAATCTCTGTTGCTCAGATGGCAACAGCTGTAAATAGTAGTTAGGTTTCTGAAAGTATAAAGTGATGTTTTGATATTTTTGAGTCTAATTTAATACTAACAAACCCAGACACAAAGTGTTAAGTATTGTTTCAAATGAAATTAATTTTCAGTACTTGACAGTATGATGTGTCTGTAATGAAAATAAAACAAAAAAATGTTCTCAATTATTAAAAAATAGTTTTACTTTAAATAGTATTAGTAGTATTTTGAATGAGCTTCTAAATTTAGAATAAGAATCAATAATGAAGAATGTATTGCTTATCATCAATACAATATCCTCTTCTAAAATAATTGAAATAAAAAATTCCAAATTTGTAAAAATGAAAAAAAAAATGTAGGAGAATAAAGAAATAAATGTTTCTGATTTTTATTTTACTTTTATTATTATGTCAGAACATAATGTTGTTTTGGAGATAAGGTTTTGGGCGTCAACAAAAAATCAGTAGGTGAAAAATTTTAATTTTATTATCTGCCCCAGAGCCTCAAAAATTCAGCTTTTAATAACATGTAACCATTGAATTTACAAAAACTCTGATTTAAAAATGTTAATGAATACAGCAATTAAAACCTAGAAAAATGTCATTTTGTGCGCGTGATTATATGAAAGGAAATAAATAGTAAATGTGATATTTTTTAAAACAATTGAGGTGAGACAAAGTTTATTGGATCATTTGCAATACTAAAGTGACTCATTCAATGAAACAATTAAAATGGATAAAAATATAATATAATTAGCATGGGCATGTGGTGCTTGGCCGTTCAAGAAATTATTTTCTGACATGATACATTGAAATATGTATAGCAGATTTCATTTTAGTATTTTCTTATATTTGCATATATAAATAAATATAAATAAAAAAACTATCTATAATAAGTATAAAACATAAATAAACAAGTAAAAGATCATGAAGAGACAATATCAATTTTTCAGTTTCTTTTCGTAGTTAATTCTGAACGCATTACAACTGATAAAAAATTAAATTCTTGTTCCTATCTATCATAAAAATGAGTTCATTGCATGAATAATTTTTGAGCTTGTGTGACACCTAAATAATCTTCTTTCTAAAATCGTACCGTGTAACAATGATATCTGAAATCTGAAATCGGCTGTCATATTAAGTAATTCCCCTTGAAGTCATTCTTATTATCCTAGTTCTGAAATCTATTTATTATTACAAATTAATACTCAGCGTGCGGCTAATAGGTAATAGTTTAGAAAACCCATTTCATAATTAATTAATGCTTTGCAATCGCTCTATCTCCCAATCTGAGATTATTTAATTTTCATTTGAGCGATAGAAATGCTTATATTTTTCCAAATCAGACTACTTGTACTTAAACTCATACCAGGAAACTTAGCTTCCCATATAAATCAGAGAGTTAATCAATCGCTTTCTCTATATACAAATGCCAAACATTTTTTTAAAAAGCTAAAACCATAACAGAATTTTTGTGTAATATAAAAGACTACCTTTTAAAACAATTGATTACAATGTATTAAAATACTGCTTCATAATGCTTACTAAATAAAAAGAATATTTTGTTATATTCGCCGCGAAAAATAAAAATAGATTCCCAGTTTGCAATAAATTTTCATATAAAACCGATATTAATTCAGAATATTTCACAAATATTAATTACAACTAATTAAACACTGCATACAAAACCTTTTTTCCCACCTATTGAGAATCAAAATTTTGGTCATAATAAGAAAATTTTCTAAATGATCAGAGGTAGAACTGTTAATGTATTGCAGTCAATATTATTTCATTTTACAGGCATTTAGTTAAAATATATCGAAAAAAAGAAAGGATAAAAATATGTTATAAATGATAAGTACTTTCAACTGAAACCAAAACATGAAACGACAACTTCTTTTCACTAAATCAATGATCAAGTTGAGTGAATTAGTGACATCATTAAAACGGACTATGAAGGTAGAGACACAATAAATTACTACAAAAATTGAAACAGAAGTAACCGTAACTGAACACTTGCAACTGTAGTGGATGAGTCTTTAATTGAAGAAATAATAACTTCTAAGTTTTACATAAGGAAATAGCCTCAAACAAAAAAAATGAACTCATACAGTAATTTTAAAAATAAATTTATCTTCCTTTGAATTAAAATTATACCTAACCGAAAAGGAATTCGACAGAGAGCTCCTTTTTGGATAAAATAAACTTTTCTGTAATTAAATTCATTGATGCATCCTCCTTTGATGGATATCTCATTCACTGTTGCTCTTCAATTTTTTTCTACAAACGTTGCACTTAAAAAGTCTTTCTCCTCTGTGGATCCGGACATGCACTGTCAGAGCATAATTGTGAGCAAAACGTCTTTTGCGCACAAAATACACAAACGGCTTCTCGTCTTTGTGTATTCGAAAATGGTGGACGAGGTTGATTTTCGGAGAAAATTATTTATTTTTCTCTTTACAAATTAAGGGCGTCTCGTCCACACGTGTTCCATTAAGGTTGCCAAGGTTTTATTTTTCAAAATTTAAATAAGAATAAAAATCAGAGCCAACTTTTCTCTTATGGGTACTATATTTCTGATTGTTTTCTCACACAATTATTTTACTTCCAGTGGGAGATGAACTTCTTCGTATGACCAGTCTTTTTATTGCTCTTACTCTCTTTTTTTGTAGGAATCAGTAGAATTAAACCAATTTAAAAAGTATAAAAAATGCTGATTTTAAAAGTACACCTAAAAGAACTATTTTCGTGTCTTCTAAATTTCATTGTATGCTCGATGTATCTTATTAAGTTCGAACTTAGTGAACCATTATCTGTATCTTATTAATATTAAAGAGTTTTGTTTGTATTGATTTATATTAATTACTCAACATATTTTTATATTCCTATTATTATAAAATTAAAGACATATTAAGTATCTGTAATCGAAAAAATTCTTTTAGGCTTTCTTTTCTTAAAATTGAAAACGACTTGAGTTTAACCTTATTTTTGACAAGTTTAACTTTATTTTTTACAATTTAATAATTTCGTATCAAATCAATTTGTAAGAAATATTTTTAATTTATACTGAAAACATTTTTTAATTGTACGAGTCAAACAATCTATATATGAAACATATATTCATGATAAATTTCTAACCAAACAATAAATATAAATCATTCCAGAACTTTTCAATAAAATTTAAATGCTAATTAATTATTAGATTTGGGCATTCTAAATTTTCTTGCAGGATTGAATAATCAAATAAATATGCGAATAGAGAAGAGCTTAGTTAATTATAAGTTTTCTCGGAAATAGTAAAAAAAACTATATAACGGGAGATTTATATAATAATTAAAATCATCGGACAAAGGAAAGGTTTAAAGATTAAAACAGATTATTTCGTTTATTGAATTTTAAAGAAAAGCAAATTGTAAAAAATACAAAGTCTTTGATTAAATAAATATACGATGAAAATAAAAACTAGTTTTCACCTTCTAGACAAATACTGATTTTACTAAGACAGAACATTTAATTGAATTTATACGCTTGTTCATTTGTAATTCGAAAGTAAAAAAACCCTCTGATTTCGTAATATTCAAAAATTTCATTCGTCAATAAATCCAGTAAAGAGCAATTTCCTTGTACTCAACTTTCCGTTTTATGAATAAATTGTCGTAAAGGGATCCATTTGGTAGACTAGAATTAATGATTGCCAAAGACTCGAATTGAATAGTTCTTTTAACTTTATCTCTACGCTTTACGAGCAAAATACTATATTAATCACAAATTTCGTTAAACATTTAACATATTACTGCATTAGAAGTCTTCACCCTTCTGTTCTTGCTTTATGTATTTTCGTCGTTTTCGATCTTTATCTTTACATATCCAATTATCACAAGACCACAAAACGAAATAAACTTTTAAAAAAAGGTCATACTAAAAATTTTTAACATTTTTAAAAAATGAGCCGACGAATCGCTTTTTGATAATTTTCAAAGAAGAATAAATTTGACATAAATATTAAAACCGAAAATAAAAAGAAGTGGATTTTCATTTAACGAATGAAATATACTGCTTCAAAATAAGTGCACAGTATTTTCTTAAAGAATTGATTAAAATTTACGAAAAATATGTCACTGAAGATTTTATTAAAAAGAGTAAGATTATATTTGTGATGATGTAACAATCAGTTTCTTAATGTAATATTTTTAAAAGTTTATAAATGCAAAAATAAGCTAAAATTTTGCTCTTTCTCTATAACTCAAATTTTGATAAACATTTCAAAAATATTCCTCTAGGAAACAGATATTCATCTTTACAATTAAACTGGTTTTAAGATTATTTTCTTGAATTAAAATGGCTAAAAGAACTTC
>JAOUZG010012342.1:0-10730 GCA_026289955.1 Argiope argentata | reverse complement strand
GCGTATACTATGAGCCAAGTTCAATATAGATACTTAAACTGAACTGAAACTTAACTGTTTCTATTCAACTTTGTTGAATAGAAATTTAAACTTGTTTTAATTAAAGGGTAAAAAAAGATGAAATTCGATCTATTGTTATTAAAAGGTATATTTTTTTAAATCTATAAAAAAATAAATTTATCGTAATGTCATTTCATACACGATATGTTTGGTTAATCCTTGTGGGGTATAAACAAACAAATTCAATGGGTTTCCAACCCTCGAACGCGCAACATTGCTAAATCTAAGCCATAAATTGTCATCGTTTGACCTAGTGACTTATTAATAGTCATAGCTAATGCCAAGCGAATTGGAAATTGCAAACGTTTGAATGGGATAGGTGAGTCTGAAGGAATCATTGGGATCCGCAGTAAAAGTACAACTTCATCCTGAAATTTAGTAGCCTCAAGAATACTTCTCATGATTTTTATGACTAATCGCGTGCCATTACATAATTTTGGTGCATTCAAATTTCGAAGCAAAATGATAGGTGAGCCAATCTTCAATCTCAAGTTATGTGGTAAAGTTTTACAAATTAACTCTGCATTCAAAAGATATAAATTAAAACATGTTTGTTTTAAAGCGTATTAATTGAGTTAATAATGTATACATTATAAATGCATGTTATCATGAAATAGCAGGGTCAGAAGAAATCAACTTGAAGGCTTTGACAAAGATAATCCTAATACTCCTTTCTTATACTTTGACTGCTGTCAAATGTTTGACAGTTAGAGGGAGTATGTTTTAATTTTTTTAATTACTTTGTTTTATTTTAATTCAAAAGTACTTTAAAATGAATCCGAAAAAATTGATTAATTAACAATGTTTAATTTTAAATGCATCAAACACTAAAAAAAAGAAAGAAAATTGTTTAAAACATATATTCTTTCAGGAATAAAATAAACACATTGAGGGCACATTGGATGATAAAAATGTAAAAAATCGATGACATTTGCGATATCTTTATTTTGATATTTGATGTATATTTAAGCTGTAAGCTATCGTTTGGAAAAAAATTATTTTGATTTATTAATTCGTTTGCACAATATCAGCATTTATTTTATTTTTATTAGGATGCCACACCCACTTGTTTCCATTTGGACAGCTGCAATAAAAACAGTTTCGTTTTCCTCCAAACACTGCTATTCGTAATTCTGATTTTAAGCTGTTGTTTTTGCTTTGGCAGATGTTAAAAACTTCTACCTTTTCTTTCTTTTGTTGTTTGTTTTGGTTTGTTCATTCATTCGTCATACATTTCATATTCGAATGGCTCGTTTCAGTTCCTTTGAAATTAGATACCAAAACCGCTCTATTCAGGGTTAAAATTGAAAATTAATTTTAATAACCTTTTTTTTTCTAAATTTTGTTTTTTAAAATTTTAATCAGTTTCCACTACCGAAAGCCTAAAGGACGTCCAAATAAAAGCAGACAAAGTCTGAAAATATTAAGATATGATGGATAAAGAAATATTTGGATTCATAACCAAGCAATTTTAATGACATTTTGTAAGCTTCTACCAACTAAAATAAACCTGAAATAATGAATTCATCATCTTAAAATTGTATATAATAGTTATATTTTTCTGTGCAATCACTTTAGTATTCTTGTTTGAAGAATATTCTTTGTCATGAATGTCAGGAAAAATTTCTTCAAATCCTTCAAGCAAGTTTTTTTTTCATCAAAAATATGTCTATTATGTGCTAAATATGGTAAAGAATTTCGTTCTGTATTTACTGGTGGAAGGGAACTTACATTTAAAAAAAACCTTTTAAGTGAACAACAAAGTTGTAGAGGCCTTCTTGTTTCCACGAAGAAAATATATCAAAATTTGATTGCTGCTTTATTATAACTCAGAAAAAAAAGTTCATTATATAAAATAAATTGTATCTTATAAGCATATATCATATTGTTATCATATAATAACAATGAAATTCAAAAAAATCAGCAGATGTCAAATTAGAAGAAAAACATGAGCTCATAATTTATGAAACAGGTGTATTTTGATTTGCTTCAAATTTTTTATTATATTTGATTATGGCTGCAGATATAGTTTAAAAATGTTATATGAATATAAATTAATCTTTGTGGCTAATGAAATGTAATTAAGCAAGTCTAATTTTTATTTGAACTTTTTTTTGATGAGGATGATGAAAAAAAGGAGTTGGTTTGGTTTCACCAATAGTATTTCCTTTATATTCTTTGAGAACTCTTACAAAAATATTTTAAATTTATAGATGTATATATTTCATAAAATAAACAATTCTTTTGATAAAAATGAATATTTAACAAATTTAAGCTATTTCAATTTTGTTTCTGCTTTGTAAATGTACATTTAAATGTATTTTTAGCTTTTTCTCAAAATGAAATTTTGTGATGCTCTTCAAAATTTCAAATACTCTATGCACATTCTATTTTTAGTTACAATTCTGAAACTTTTCTCTTATGCTTTATGAACATATAATAAAACAATTTGCATTTATAGATAAATTATCTATCTTATATTTTTTTATTGAAGATCTCAAATAATATTATTACATTGATTTTTTAACATTTTTCCAAAACAGTCAATAATATCAAGTTTTAAAGGGAAAATCACATTTTGAATAAATTTAAGCATGTAAAATATCATGAAAATTTCAAAACAATACAATATTTGTGCCTATTAATAAAGATTTACAAATTGACCGTTGGGACGGGTTTGAATGAATATTCTGCGGGAATTAAACAATTTTGCTTTCATAAAGTTGATGTATAGAAGTAATAATATAGATACTGTGAAATAGAAAACTTTATTTTACATTTACTTTTTTAGAAAATATATTTATTTATTTCATTTCAAAGAATCATGTGCTGAAAATTACATTTTTCAGAATTTAATTTGCAGCAAAAATTTTAAAAGAATATAAACAGAATCTCGAAAGCATGTTAAGCCGAACATTGTTAGCATAGGGGGGAAAAAAACTGAAGCCTTAATCACATGGCAATTACTTATGACTACAACTTAAAACAACTTTAAAAAAAGATGTACTTAAAAATATATATAATGAATTGTATCTTATAAGCATGTATCATATTGGCATGATATAATAACAATGAAATGAAAAAAAAATGCAAAAAATCAACACATGTCAAATTAGAAGAAAAACATGAGGACATAATTTATGCAGCAGGTGTATTTTGATTTGCCTTCAAATTTTTATTATATTTGTTTAAGGCTGCATGTATAGTTTAAAAATGTTATATGAATATAAATTAATTTTTGTGGCTAATGAAATGTTATTAAGAAAGTCTAATTTTTATTTGAACTTTTTTTTTGTTGATGAAAAATGGGAGTTGGTTTGGTTTCACCAATAGTATTTCCTTTATATTTTTTGAGAACTCTTATAAAAATATTATAAATTTATAGATGTATATATTTCATAAAAAAACTATTCTTTTAATAAACATGAATATTTAAAAAAATTAAATTATTTCAATTATGGTCTGTAAATATATATTTAAATGTATTTTTAGCTTTTTCTCAAAATGAAATTTTGTGATACTCTTCAAAATTTCAAATACTCCATGCAGATTCTATTTTTAGTTACAACTCTGAAACTTTTATCTTATGCTTTATGAACATATAATGATATAATTTGCATTTATAGATGAATTATGTATCTTATTTTTTTTTATTGAAGACCTCAAATAATATTATTGCATTGATTTTTTAACATTTTTCAAAAAAAGTCAATAATATCAAGTTTTAAAGGGAAAAGCACATTTTGAATTAATTCAAGCATGCAAAATATCATGAAAATTTCAAAACAATATTTGTACCTATTTAAAACTTGGCCGTTTTTCCGGATTTGAATGAATACTCTGCATGAATTAAACAACTTTGCTTTCATGAAGTTGATTTATAAAATTAATAATATGGATGCTGTGAAATAGAAAACTATATTTTGCGTTTACTTTTTTAGAAAATATATTTATTTATTTCATTTCGAAGAATAGTTTGCTGAAAATGACATATTTCTGGATTTCAAAGGCAGCAAAAATTTAAAAAATATATAAACAGAATCTTGAAAACATGTTAAGACGAACTGTTAGTATGGGAAAAAAAACTGAAGCCTTATTCATTTGGCAATTACTTATTACTACGACTTAAAATAACTTTAATAAAAAAGATGTACTTAAAAGTATACAGAAATACTGTTTAATTACAAAAGCAACATAACTAACCTTTTAATAGCGATTATCCGAAGTAAAACAAAACAGCAAACCAATAGTTTAGTCTCCGTTTAAATAAAGCTCTCAACAAAATGCGCATGCGTTAAACTTCATCAACAGAGAAGGCATTTTTTTTCCCACATGAGTTGGGCAGGTTAGAAATTTTGAATTTCCTTTATTCTGTTTTATTTTAACTTAAAAGTACTTCAGAATGAACCTGAAAGGTTTATTAATTAACGATGCTTAATTTTAAATGCAATAAATGCAATGAAAATAAAAAAAAATCGTTTGAAATAATCGATCGGAAACATGTTAAGCCTAACCTCATCACTGTTAGAAAAAAAACCCTAAAACCTTACTCATTTCGCGATGGGGGAAGGAAGTTATTTTGGCGGGAAAGTTAGTTTTTAATTAATAATTAAAATTCTACATTTTGTAGTGGACTGAATTGTGAATCTAAACCATTCTCGAATCCACTTGAACACAAACAAAAAATTTCATCAAAATCGGACCAGTCGTTTAGGAGGAGTTCCGTCACATACACACGCACAGAAGAATTTTATATATAAAGATATATATAAACTTGTTAAGGCTCGTATTTTTTTAAAAGTTGAAAATATCATGACTCAATCGAAAATTTAGAAGTTAGTTTGGTTTAAAAACAGAATGAAAGAACTAATTTGAAGCAGTAAACTGCAATCCATAATTTTACACTTTTCACAACCACTTGGTGCAGTATTGCCAAATATAGTTCTTGCGCCAAGAAAACTCAAAGCAAGCAACCTCTTTTCACAAAAAGTTAACTTTTTATTCCTTCTTAGGGGAGAGAAGTATCATCGAAGCAATCTGGAGACACTTTCACGCAGGTTTAAACAATTTGTTTAACATTCAACTTTTTACATTTATAACGAATAATACGAATAAGTTAGAATACGTTATTAAAATATTTCTTGACTATATTACTTTGTGCTAGTGAAATTTTGAGCAAAAATCAAAAAAGAAAGAAAGAAGAAAAGAAGGGGAGTCGGGAGGGAAGGAATGGAAATCTAATACGGAGACCGGAGTGAACTTCAGAATTGGTTAAAAGGAAACCAGGTTCTTTTGAAACGGATGTTAAGCATCACTCTCCATTTCAATACCTTTCTTTTTACTTCTGGCTACGATCGCGTGATAAAACCGCCAACTCAAATCTCTTGGCGTGCACAAACGCATTTCTTGGGTGCTTTCACCGAATCTTAATAAATCAACGGATTAAATTCAATTTTGGGGAAGAAGGAGACATGTTCTTTCCACTCTCCGATGCTATTTATTGTGAGCTTATTCTGGCTGCATTGCATTTAACTGAGTCACGGAACTGCAGATTTTCACACTTATAGTTTTTTCGAGGCTTCAAGGCTAATTCTTGAATAATAAATTAGCACTTATACGGTGTGGAAAAAGTAGTTAAACAGTTGATAATAGGAGAAATAGTAATGGAAAATAGGCGTTTCGATTGCGAATGATAAATTTTATTTGTTTCTAGAAGTCGGGGTTTTACTTTCGCTTATAAGAAAGAAGTTTAGAGAAAGTATTGAGGTCATTAAAAAGTTTGAATTTGTAATTTTGAGGAATCTGCTAGTTTTAGAACTCACAGCGTTTGAAAAACACTTTTTATCATGTCAGAATATGATGTTATTTTGAGGATGAGGTTTTAGGCGTGAACAAAAATCTTTAGGTGAAAAATAGAAATTTAGTTACCTGCACGAGTATCTAAAAAATTCAGCTTTTAATAACACGTTGTCTTTGTATTTGAAAAAGCTCGGATTAAAAAAAAAATAAGTTAATGGCTACAGAAAATAAAACCTAGAAAAATGTCATTTTGAGAGCGTGATTATATGAAATGAAATAAATAGGAAATGTGATACTTTTTTAAACAATCAATGCGAGATAAAGTTTTTTGGGATCGTTTGCAATACTAAAGCGACTCATTCAATGAAACAATTCAAAGGAATTAAAATATAATTTAACTCGCATGAGCACGTGGTACTTGGCCGTTCAGGAAATGATGTTCTGGCATGATACAATGAAATATGCATAGCTGATTTCATTTCAATCTGTATTTGATCTTATGTCTTTCCGTCTGTCTGTTATAGATAACTCGAAAACGCTTTTAGCTACACGGATGAAACTTAGTTCAGTCTTTAAACCCCATTAATCGATTTTTTATCAAATTTTTAGCAATAACCAATCAGGAAATATCTGCCTATCCTCTGATATTATGTCTACCAGTCTGTCCGTTGCAGATAACTCAAAAACGCTTTTAGCTATACGAAAGAAATTTTGTGTACAGTCTTTAAATAGCAATCATTGATTTTTATCAAATTTTGAGAAAAATCCATTCATGACTTCAGAAAATGTCTGCCCATTATCTGAATGGATATTTCTTTCTCTTAGGATCCATTTAGAAGCTTTTACTCCCTTCAGAGGATGCTTGTCCTCCTGTGTTTGAATATATTAGTTAACACCACAACCACAAAATGAAAAGAGCCAGATACGGAAAAAATTCGGAATAGAGGTTTAGAATCTGTATAGTATAGATACCCATTCAATTTTTACTCTAATTCTATAGAAGTTAACCATCTGTCAGTCTGAACTTTCAGAAATATCTGAATGCAATAATTCAAAAACGCAATGACTCAGATATATCATATTTGATATGTGAATTTTTAACTACAAATGTAAATGCTTGTTTCGATCGGTTTGGAAAAAAGTATCTAAAAACGCAATTTCGTGTTTTTCAATTTTCATTTGCTATTAACTCGGCATGCCAGGAATAAATCGTCAAAAATCTCGTCAAAGATTACGCGATAAATACAGTAAAAATGCCAAAATCACGCCAAACTTTAATATTTTATTATCCGCCAATGCCATGAGAACGTTCTCTGGCCTTTATAAAAAAATTTGTTATAGAATTTTGGGAGAACCATTCCTGTTCGTTTTTTAGTACGATTTCATAACTTAGAGATATTAGTTGCTATGAAATTATACGCAAGGGAGAATTCTAAATATTTCAACATGCCACCGAAAAGAGAAGTTTCCAGCATATCAGATACGAGTCGAAATTTTGGAAATGGATGCCAGCCTACGAAAATTGTCAGATGGTATATAACGTATTAAAAAATGAAAAAAAAAAAAAATACAATTAATTTTTTAAAGAAAAAGGAATTGACCATTGAACATACTTATATGTAGAATTATTTTACTTTTAAATACTTCTTACCTGTTATTCAGTTAAATAAAATTACCTATTCTATTAACAATATTGGTGAATGCTGACTTTTCTTCCGCTATAGTATTACCAAATCATTTAGGAAGTTATATTTGAGCTACCCAATGTATGTGCTTCTTTCGAAATAAATAACATGAATCGAGTTTATTTAAAAATAATTTAGATAGTTCGTATTTAATTGTTACTAGTTTTCAAAGATCGTGTAGCAGAGTTGCAATTTACGCGTACTTTAATTTCTGATAACCCAATGGTTGATTCTGATTAGACGGAAATTAGAAAATGATCTTCTGTTTTCGAAAAAAAAAATTGCCGATGCCTGTTGCGTCTTCTATATATATTTTTTTTATATTTATGAAATTAAGCAGTCGATCATATAATGACGCTAGAAATCTATATTTATTTTTCATTAGAGTGAACCGCTTTATCTTGTGATAGTAAGTGTATAAGCCGAAGTGGGGGGAGGCATTCTTACTAGCTCTATATTCATTTTTCTCCAAAACGAAAAATGCTATAGTGTGATAGTAAGCATGAATGTCGAGAGGAGACCAATCTCGTTTGCTATATATTCGATTTTCTTCAAAGCGAAAGATGGCGAGAACGACAAGGGAGACACGGAGGAGAACATTCATAGTTCTTGAACGTTCAGAACGGAACATGCTATGTTGTGATAGTATGTGAGAAAATCAAAGGAAGAACACTTCCATTGGCGCTTCTCTGATTTGCTTCTTTGCCGGAAATCGCGCCACAATCGGTGTTCATGAGCTGCAACTCTCTCCTCCCCCGTTCAAGCCAAAAGCAGTGCCTTATTTCCCATCGTGGCTGATGTTGCAGATTATAATCTTTGACACATGATAGGTTTTTCCGACAGAAAATTACTGAAATCCAAAATCCAAGAACTGTGACATGCTCCTCCCAGTTGGAGTCCCGGATCCATTTACCAGTCCATCACCTTCACCTTCCACAAGCAAAAGCATATTCATCAACGAAATATGCCTTTCAGTCATTGGTGCAAATCCTGAAACGAAAACAACGCCCTTGCAAACATCACCACGAAAACGACGAATGTGTCCCAAGAAAGAAAACGGCAATTGTCCAATCAAGCGTCGATGTCAACTCTTGATGGCTTCTTTCTGTGCCATGTGGTCCGTGACTAATCTATCACTTAGCTGGAAAATTTGGGGTCCCAAATGATGGGGCGGTCATCCATTGTGCCCCGCAGATTTGTTTATGGCTACCAGAAGTTAATAGACTATGAAACGAGACAGTGGCAAGCTTGGAAATTAAAGGGTCAGGAGATCTTGGAGTAAAAAGAGTGGTTGGGGCGTTTTTTCGACACGGGAAATGACAGCTCTTCCTTGGGTGCTTTCAAAAATAATGTCATACCATTGACGGTTCGATATTAATTTCATTCCTTTGCGTGCTGAGTTGTAATTCGGAGGTTGCAGCGAGACAGGAGGATGATCGATAAGAGAGATAGGATGAAACAAGTTCACTCTCTCGAGCGGTCTGCAATGAATGGATTTTACTTGGAAAAGTTGAAGTATGGGTTAAGGCGTTGCTGTTTTGGTTAGGATAGAACACATTTTTGCTCATTATTTGTAATGATCATGTGATGTTCGCCCAACCAAAAAAAGTTAATAACTATTTTCTGGAGATTCTTTATATTTGGAGGTTTGGCATATATTTCTTGAAAGTGATTTTGGTTCCAGAGCCAAAAATTAATGGTCGAGATAAGAAAATTACAGCTTTGTTTAAATCACGATTTGTAAGACAAGACTCTTAAATCCTTTTCTAGAAAAATCTATAAAATCCCCTTTCTTCCTCAGGTCACTCTTTTTATTATATTATATATATATATATATAATTCGACTGAGATTCCAACATAGAATATTTACTCGATCAATATTATCTGACTTATAAAGGAAAGTGATATTTAAAGAACATTTAAAAAGAACTTATCCATATATGCATAAAATCTGAAATGTAAAATTGTATATCATTTTTCGATCATATTTCATTTCCCATACTTTTAAACAAATTAGTATGATTACTTTTAAATTTTTCTTGTTTTTAAGACATTTGCTTAAGGTTGCTCAAACGCATATTTACTTCGCTTTTATTTTTGTGTACATACAAACTGCATAAAGCCATTTTTCTAAAAAAAAGTTTTTTAACTTAGATACTAGGATTGCATTTTACGAAGAAAAACTTTTTGAACAGTTCTATTTTTTGTTTTTAAAATTAACAAACAATAGTTAAAAATTGACAAATTAATAATAATAGTTTAAAATTAACAAATAATAGTTAAATAATGGTTGTATTTCCCTTTAAAATATGCTGTTTTCTTTAAAAAAAAGTATGCCAAACAATACAAATATTTTCTTATTATTTTATTGAGAAAGCAAAACATATAATTTAAAATTAATTCATGCTTAGCTTTATAAAGCTTCACAGATTAAATTAACTTTTTGCTCTATATTTTTTAATGAATTAACATAATTATATTTTTAAGAAAGAATGCATAAAAGCTGAATGCTGGTGATGAGAAACTGGTGGCATGGGAAGGATAATCCATGGATTTTGAAGGCCTTTAATTTGTTGTTGTTTATTTATTTAGTGATTTGTCATTAAAATTATTATCATAATGATTTCAAGAAAGATTTTCTAACTCAAAAACTTTTCACTCCTATCTATCCTCCCCCCCCAAAAAAAGAAAAAAAAGTTAAGAATAAATTTTCCAGGTTTGCACAGCATCAAAACTAAACGGTCCAGGAATTTCGACACTTCGTTATAATTTCAATATTATGCATTATCACAAAAGCCTTTTGATTCCACTCAAATATACATGAAAAAGCTCCAAGGACCAGAATACAAATCTGTATTATGGTTAATCTGTATTTTAAGTGCCATCATCGGCTATGGTACAACTACTTCGGTAGGGAGCATGTCCCGTCATCGTAGGGGCGTAGTCGACCCCACATCATTTCTGTACCTAGTGGAGTCGCGAAAGTAAACCATTGTATTTTCTCATCCCGATATCTGACATGCCCCTCGTAAAGACTTATTTCGTTAGTTTATCATCGATGTAACTCCATTCTGAATTATATTTGTTCCAAAACTGAAATCAAAACATTTGTAGATCTAGAGAGTACATTTTATAATTGGGAATATATAACTTTGAAATTCTGCGTTTGAGAAATTATAAAACGCT
>JAOUZG010012309.1:0-11242 GCA_026289955.1 Argiope argentata | reverse complement strand
TCAATACCTATTTAGATACACAGTTACTTTTTATTAAATAATTACAGTTAATATAAATAATTTATTAAACAAATATGGATTTTCGCAAGAATCGAACTCGCATTCTTCACCTTCACGTGAAAAATATTGAAATCTTCTCATTGTACCGATTGAGCTAATGCTTGTTGATTTCAATTTTCATTACAAACTGCTAAAACTCTGTTTGAATTATTAAAAATTAATTACATTTAATTAATGAATTAATATTTGAAAAAACTGTATTAACCTCAAATGTCATCCATTAAAAGTTTTAAAAAATACATTTGAACTTGAGTGGATGAATAAAAAATATTTTATTAACGATCGAAAATTTGAACAATATAAATAGGGAGGGTGTGAACTAATAGTAGGAATTGAGAAAGAGTAGAGAGATAAATATATTTAAAACATATTTAAAACCCTCATTGATTAAGTATAATAAAGAATGTGAAGCACTGCTACTCTAACCTGTAGTTGTAGGGGAACACAACTTTCAGAGCAATATTTGCACAACCTTTAAACCAAAATTCATTTTAAGAAAGAACGGGAAGTATGTTTTAAAATATGAATATATTAATTTTCTGAAAACATATTAGCAAATAATATGTCTTACGGGCAGGCCGAGGAATTAAAAATTTATACAAAAAAAATGCGATGCAGTTTTCAGGGGCTCATTCACATGATTGCTTTGAATGCTTCGAACGTGGCAAAACACTGAGCAAAACAACAATAAAAAATCACTAGAAAATGGTATAGTTCCTTTCTTGTAATGTTTTTGTTTTCTATATCAAAAAGGTAAAATTCAAGAAGGAGCTGTTCTCTTTTTTTAACCATTTGGTCTCAGTTTAGAAATATCAGAAGGTTTATAAAAAGTATTTTAAAAATTCAGTTCTTTATTTTCCTTTGCCTATTAGGAAATAGTTTCAAAAAACGATTTCTAAAATATGATCAAACTTTAAAATAAACGATTAAGAAGATTCGTTTAGCAAACACTTTGGAATTTAACTCCAACAAAATCGGATTCTTGAGATATTTGAGAACAAAAGACAGAAACTGTTATGCATACTAATGATCAACATTAAAATATGTTCGATGTTACATAATCCTTAATATTTATACATTTTTCACTTACGTATTAGTACTTAACTGATAATGTGCTTTTTCTAGTTATTTTATTGATACGTATGAATTATTTCGAGATTTTCTCCTTGCCAACAATGCATTTTACTTTTAGAGTTTTCTTTTCACATGCTCTCTCTTAAAATTTCAAGAAATTGACCTTGTTATTGTTATCTGGTCATTACGCGTGGGAAGTTTACAAATCATGTAATATTCTCAATTATTATTATTATTATTATTATTTTGAGTCAAAACTATTCTGAAAAAAAAACATTTATTTAATATAACTTATTTGCAATTTCATCTAAAAAATGGAAAATATGTTTTAAAACGTTAAATTTTTAATTTTCATTTTTTTAAAATTTGACGAAATTGGATAGCTTTAAAGAAAAAAAAGCGCATTGAGCAGATTATTAAATTTTATGAGTAAAATTATAGTTCCTCTTATATAAATGAAGAATAATAATTCTAAACTTTATTTATAAACTTCATGCATATAATATATAAAATATTGTTCTACTATAATTTCACCTGTTCTTTAAATCTATTGAAATCCAAATATAAATTAAACACAATTTAACTCACTTCACCTAAAATATTAAAATCAAACTATTCTAAAATAATCGGTATTCTTACGAACCGATATCTGAAAAATAATTCAATCAAATTTTATCTCAACAATAATCATCATGATATAATTAAAGTAAAACCAATTTCATACTTTTAAAACAGCAATAACATTATCGCAATTTAATGTGAAATACTTTTTCTATTTCAATAAAAGAACATATTTGGTTTAATTTACTTTATTATGTAAAAACGATTATATTAATTCTGAATTATCTAAAAGATTTTTAGCAAAATTAGGAATGATAAATTAAAAATAAAAAGGGATTATGAAATATTTTTTTAATTTGAATAATTATTTACATTTTTTAACTTCCTTTTTTTCTCTCATGTTATCTGATGACAATAGCAAAAATTCAGTAAACGAGAATTTACTTCATTTTTGACGGGCCATATTGTCCCCTTCCTAAAGGGAGAGTTAACCATCAATCTAAAATCTCGTCTTGTCACGCATACGTCAACAATAATGCTGCATTTTATGTAAAGCTACTTTCAGGGTTACCAAACATAAAATCTACCCTGAAATCTGAGAAAGAATATATTGAAACTTATTTTGCCTTGTTTGAGCTTCTTTTTTTTTAGAAATAAGTTTTATAAAAAAAAATGATCATACTTTTGTTAATCTGGTTATCAAACAAGCAGATTTTTTTTTATTTCTGACTTTTAAACTTTATTATATTATTTTTTGATAGTTAATTTGGAGGCAAATAATATATTAAATATTATTTTTTTCTTAAATCAATTACTGAGAATATGAATCAAAATTTAATTACATTATCCAGTGATATGAAAATTATCTTAATGAAGCTGTAAAATTCTATATTGTCACTAAAAACACACAAGTGAACGAAATTGGAAAACCCTTATATAAAAATAAGCAAAAAGAAATCGATCGCAATATTCAATTTTCATTAATTTCAATCGTATTAAATTAAATAGAAATATTTTAAAAATCAAATAAAAAGTAAAACTTAAGAAAATGAGAGATTTGAAATAAAGCAAAATAAGTCTTGAAGATAAAATCACTTCCCATTCCATAATCCTCAAAAGATAGATTTCTGAAAATCATTTTTCTAATTTCTAAAAATATTTACTATATTTGTCAAAGGGCCTGAGTAAAAAGATAAGCTGAATTATACATAATATATAAGTAGAAAGAAATAAGATTTATAACTATGATTTGTGCGTTTTTTTACTTAAAATTTTTAAAGTTAAATAAAAATGTAGAAATTATTTAAAGTAATAGATTAAAGTTGGATTGATTTTGGATAGATTCACGATAAGTAATGTAGATATAGATTCAAAAAAAGCATATCATGAAATGTAAAAGATTTGGATTTATCTTTTTATGAATGGAAGGAAAATTTAACATAAACAAAGAAGAATAAGGATATTTGTTAAAATTTATATTGTAAAATGACAACCATTTCAATAACGACGGACAAAGATTAGATTCTAATTTTTTTGAATAAAATGCTTTAACTCAAAAATGCATGAGTTTTAATTTTACTAAAAGAAAAACACAAAAGCATTCTCCTAGCACTAAAAACGTGTTGGAAAAACATTTACATAAAATAGCAATTATTAGTTAAACCAAAAAAATCTTGTAATTAATGCTAGAGGTTAATAATGCTGACCAAAGACTCTATGCTTTAACTGATGTTTAATTGAAACACAATGGCTTTATTGTAATTGAACTGTCTAATTTATTTAACTCTTAAAAATTATTTGTTTTAGATATTGTCTAAAAATTAATTATTATTACCAAAGGTTTTTTTCTTTGAACAAATTGCTATTAACATAGAACAAATTAATAATTTTATGCCAAATGACAAGATTTTTAAATTAAAAAAACATTAAAAACAGAATAATTAAAAAAAACTGTAGGAAACAATTATGGTGCCTTTTTTCGGTAGATAACATAAAATTATTTTCCTAAAACATCTAATTTGCATCAAAATGAGGCTTCAGGAATAGGTTTAAAAATTAAACTTTTAGCGAATTTATTTAAAAATTACTTTTTTTAAGAATAAGTACATTAAGGAAATCAACAGAATCAATGTGTATTTGAAATTAAATTAATACTCTACACGATTTAAAATGTGATTCTGACCATTCATATTCTTTTTTAGATTAGAATATCCTATTTTGTTATATATTATATGATCATCTAATTAGAAAACAAATACGAATAACAGACTATTCATGGAGAAACTAACGTGTTAAATTTTCAAATCAAAATTAATGACCAATTACAAATTTATTTCAAAAGAATCTTTTGATGTGGCTGGGGCATTAGATCAATGTTATCAAGAGTTTATAAAAATAAATTTGTCATTTATAAGGATCCTGTTCATATTCATTTGAAATAATTACAATCGTATTTTCTTTATATTCAAAGAAATTATTTTGCAAAATGCAAGAAACAGCTAAAATTTGAACATTCTCAATGACCTCTTCTAGTATGACACAACCTAAGCAAAAATTAAAGTTTCCGATTAACTATAATTTTGTTTGTCATTAGTTTGATGCACGCATTTGTAGATTACATTTTTCATTTAATGAGATTATAACGCTATGTTTCTCTTTTAGTCGAAATTTTTTATTTATTCTTTATCCAATATATTAACTCCCCTCGGTAAAATATTGTATTAATTATAAAGGACAATGATTATATACTTGTATCGTTGCTTCTAGATTGAACAGAAACAATTGTTTACTTTTGGAACTGTTGTCACACATGTTGATGGAAATAGTGACTGTATTTTCAATTCTCTGAATATCCGCAGGATAAAATATGTGAATATAAAATACGGTAAACAACGATTTTCTTTTATTTTCTTGTATTTATTTTCCGTATTTACAAAATGCAAGTACCGTAATCTTTTTAAAAAATATTTATATTTTTAGATTTTGATTAATTTCCTCACTTTAGAGTACTATTTTTTAGTCATTTTTCGTACCATGTCTCCTTGTCGATCGAAGTACCTGTGAAATGATAAAAATACAGCAAATTTGTCATGAAATTTGATATGAGACCTTTATAATAAAGCCGAATATGTGCATTAAACTTTTGTGAAAACTTGGTTTTAAAAAAATGTGTGTTTTCACCACATGCATACGAAAGCGAAAACTCAAAAATGCAACAAGATAGATAGATGAGGTTTCCCGTATAGTTTTATTAGTCAAAGTGAAAATCTATACAGCATTTGAACCCAATAGATCAACTGAAAAAAAGTTTCAAAGAATATAATCCTCCTTCAATACACTACGAAGCATAAAAAGCAACCTTGAAAAATTAAATTATAAAATGAGTTTGGATTAGGCTGATTTATTAACATTTTTAATTGTTTGTAATGTCTATATATCTACATTTTTATTAACATTCTTAACATTTTTATGGCTTGTAATTATAATATATATCTTAAATTTAGTCAGTTTCCCTAATCACACTCGGCAACTTAATCAAATTTTATTCAAAGACAACTTTTTTGTAAATACATTACAGATATCTTTATTATTCAGTAACTTAATCAAATTTTATTCAAAGACAACTTTTTTGTTAATACATTGCAGATATCTTTATTATTCAGTAACTTAATCAAATTTTATTCAAAGACAATTGTTTTGTTAATACATTGCAGATATCTTTATTATTATATCAGACAGGTACTATTTATCCAAAAAAAAAGTAATCAGGATTTAACAGCCCACACATGAAAACGCGCCATCAGTGAATGTTCGTAGGGACCGTCTCTGATAACCTACACCATTGTGCTTGTGATCGCGGAGTCTGTTATCGGAAGAACGACTCTCAGAAATCGTGGGAATGCGACAGCAGATTTTGGCGCTCGGAAAAATTACATCTTCCTCCGCGCTAAGCCAGGACTCGCTCGCCAACTCCAAGAAAACAGGGGAAGAAAAAATACTCCACCAGGCATGAAAAAACAGAAACTCCGGTGCTATACATGTAGTGCGCAGAACTATAGTTAATGGTACTCTATTTCTGAGAGAGATGATATCTTGATGCTGGTGAAAAAATTAATAACGTGGGGGAAGCTATTTTTCTTTCGAGGTTGGGAGTGGAGGACGATTTTTTTCACCCCTAACTTTATTCACCTTTAATTGTCTGACGGGTAATAGAAAAGAAGTGATTAAATTTTTAATTTCGAACAGTGTTTTTTTTATCTAGTTAATTTGTACCTTTCAAATAGATAGTGACTACATACTCACAGAAACAAGAGAATTCAAGAATAGAAATTAAACTCTAAGTGTTTTTCTTCGTTAAATATGAGTCTGTAGAATCAAAAATGAAAAAAACAAGAAGTATTTTATATGGAATTGGTTATTTTACATTAATTCTATACTTTCAGATATTATTATTTTTTAAAAAAAACTTCCGATTACGTAAAATAATTTTAAATTTTGAAATTTTGAAAAAAATTTAAAGCGTTTCACGAAAGAAGATAAGTTTGTCAGATATAGGAGATTATTATTTGATTTAATTCTTTGTAATGAAGTTCAAGAAAAAAAAATTTGTACGTTCTTTTTCTTCTTTTTTTTAAATCAATATCAGGCAATCAAAACTTTTAAAACTGAAATACTTCAGTGAAAAGCAACAATCTTCGAAATCTTTTGTGCATATAAATCAAGAACACTTGGAAAAAAATTGTAATAGTTAAAAAAAATTTATATTTAATAGTTTTCGTAAGATTCGTCCAATATTGAAAAAAAACCCTTCTTCAACAAAAATAAACAAATAAAGAGAAAAAGGTTGACGGCTAGTTATTGAATACTGTAACTGAACATTTGAAATGCAAAAAGCGAAAGAAATTGGTTAAAAGAATCAATAAAAGAAAATATATTTGATGCTTAACTAAGAGATAATAAAAATTTTTGTAATTATTTAAAAGTTTCCAATTCTTTTAGAGAATATGATCATCAATTTCTGTAAGCAAGCCATAACGGTTATTTATATGGTACAATCAAATCTATTCTTGCGCTCCATTAAATTTTGTTTGAAGCCTATTTCTTGATTTTTTTATGTCTTCTGTCCCATAACTGCATGAACTTTTTGGTAACATGGCGACTTTAACTTTAATAATCTCCAACACGACTGGAAAAATTCTAATAATATTTTGCAGTCCCGTTAATAAACTAAGCGAAATGTTGGATTCAGTAAGCTGTAAATGTTCTAGGAAGTAATCTGAATTTGGCCATATTATTTGTTTACATTTGACTGTTGCCATTCGACAATAAATAATAAGCGCGATTTCTGTACTATGTAAATTCGCAATTTATATATAATATACAGATTGTCACTTTAATTTTCCCTCTTCTTGCTAACTATACTGATATTAAATAAAGGTTTTCGTCCTTGGTTTACAACATTGAAAGAGAATTACACGATTAAATATTTAATGAAACATTGGTTTAAATCTCGGGTCAACAATGAAACCAGTCATTGGAAATCTGACAAAAAATTATTTTAAAAATTTCAGTATCAGCACGGTTGATATTAACCAAAAGGCAATTTTTATTGCAGGAAATTCAATTTAATTTTAATTAATTAAAATTATAATTAAATTAATTTTTAAATAATAAAAAATTATTAATTTAAAATTTACCTTTTCATTCTTCTAAGTATGTATTTTGAATTCGTGGATCAAATCAATACACAATCATGCTTATTAATCTTTATTAGTAGTAGATATAATTCTAATCAAACAACTTTGATTTTTATTCAAACATGGTTTATCTTAATCTAGTATGTATATGGAATGCGTATTTTCTGCTATTGTAAATATCAATTTCACAATATTTTCCTGAAGTGTACGTACCACGGGTTGAAGGCCTCTGATATAGAAAATTAAACCAAAACTTATGGAAAAATAACTTTATAAAGACATTTTAAAATTGAAACATATGCCTTCTCTTGAAGGAAATCGTTCACTGATTTTCCAATTTTACTGAAATGTACTGGATTTTTTTTAAAAAAAGGCATTATGTCAAATTTTATGTTATGTGAATATCAAAGCACTATAAAGTAAGATATTTCTTGAAATATTACCATATTATAAAGCTTTTGGAATTAACAGTAAATCTTTTCCTAATTTAACAAAAATCAAACTAAGATTTTTTATACGAAATCCGTTAAATTAAAATTTTGAATAGATGCTTTCTTTTTAATAAAGCTACATATTATAAAAATGTGTTGGCCAAAGATAGCCATATATAATATACTTCGTAATCAATAAAAAATTATTATTGTGGTAATTTTACTTTTTTTCTTTGTTAAAACAGATTTTATTAAAAAACAGATTTTATTCATAAAGTTTTATGATAAAATTTCTGCATTTGAAAGTAAAAAAAGGAAATAAATTCAAAGTAACAAACATCTTCGTTCTTATTTTTCATTCCAAATATTTTTTTTAAGAGAGCTATGATCCAAATATTTATTTATTTTCATAGAATCAGGAAAAAAGATCAATAGGAAAAAGAATTCTCCTATTTATTCACCGGAAACATAAGCAATGAAAAAAGTACACGTTGTTATTTTTTATCTGTACGCTTTTAGTGATACACCTCGTTTGTATCAAAGAGAAAACGCTCCGATTTTTCCTTCGGGAGTATTTCCATACCCTACTGCTCATATACATTCATACAGCATATCGTATCAGATTTACTATAAACAGGACAACTTATTATTCCTTAAAGGAAACCTCGCTGTTGTTGCTAAAAAACTCTCTATTATCCGCATCCTACCTCGACAAATAAATCCCATTCATATATGTATGTCAGAGATTTCCATAATATTTCAAAATGATAGAGTCGTCTATTGAATGGAGAATACAAATCCCCGCATCTCACTCCGGTAAAAAAACACTTTGATCCATAGGAAAGAGTCCTATTCGTAGAAGGAACAGGGTGGGCGATTTTGAAAAGATTTGCATAACCCCAGAGCTTTTCTGCATTATTTACTTCGTAACTCAATGGTTAAAATCAGTGTACTGTGCCCAAGAGGTATTTTTTATTGATATTCCAATGGTATATTTTATGGGTTGTTTGAGTATGAAACAAGGTCCGTTTTTTTAGAGGGATTTATACCCTTTCACTCTTAAGTATATCTCAAACATGCATTTCGATTGGAAAGCAAGAAAGTGCGGCTTTAATAGCACTGTTTTGCTATTTATATTCAGAAAAATGCATATATGAATTACTAATCTACCCTTGTATGCCTAAAATGCAATTCTATATTCTTGAATTTATTATAATCAGAATTTGGAAGTTGATCTTAAAATTACTCATTTCTTTCTGATTTTGATTTTTGGATCGATAATTTCTTTACTGAATTAAACAGTATTAATTAACCATTCTTATTTTTTTTTATCTTTAATACTTATTTATGTTCGGAAAAATTGTAATTGATAGTGCATGCTGAGTAAGAAGTCTTTCCCTGTTTCAAAATCTTAGAATGAAGTAACTCTTAAAGATAATACCGTAGTAATTTTATCTTTCTATGACTCTGTTCTAAGAAATTTTTGCAGTGAGGAAATTTCACAACAAATCCAAGAACAAAAGCAATGAATCAAAGTTCAGCTCTTAGTAAAATATCAACCAGCAAAGAAAGAAAAAACTTAGTCTCGCATTTATTGTTTAAAAAAATATCACATTTCCTATTTATTTCCTTTCACATAATCACGCGCTCAAAATGATATTTATCTTGGTTTTTATTTGCTGTAATTAACTTATTATTTTTTAAATCAGAGCTTTTAAATGTAATGGCAACGCGTAATAAAAAGTTGATTTTTTGAGATGCTCGTGCAGATAACAATTTTTTTTTGTCGTATAAGGATTTTTGTCGAGGCCAAAAAGCTCATCCACAACAACATTATGTTCTGACAAGATAGTGTAAATTGATTCAAAAACATTAAAAAAAACCAGTCAAACACAAGTATCGTTTACTACAAGTTTGCGAAAAATATTATCTTTCCTCAAGGATATAATTTCAAAATCTACAAAGTTTACGAAAACATTTACTCGCACTTGGATATAAGAAGGTATTCCCAATATTATGTATAATTTAAAATTACTAATTAAAATAAAATTATTCTTCGGCTGTTTTAGAAAGGTACAAGTAGCTAGATATGGAATTCCTAAGTGATAATTATTTCTAGTATTGACGTCTTTGAACAGCAGTGGAATTTTAGTACATACTACCATATTAAGAACGATATTTACGATTAGTTTTAATTTACCAACATATTTGAGTCTTAGTGACTTTATAATATAGTAACTTAGTAACATTGGGTCTTTTATCTTAATAACTGTTCAGGGCCTTTCCATCTGTCGATACAAATGAATGAGCGAATGAATGAAGATATCATTAGAGGAAATCTTGAATGTCAGATCAACATCTTTTTAGCATATCTTCCAGACTCTCACGTCCAATTGTAAATCATATTTTTATTCTAAAAAAATAGTATTGTAGTGCAAACTCAATATGTTTTCATGGAAGCGGAAACTAGACTTAAACCTACAGCAACATCTTCAGATCTGATAAGAAAGAAAAATTGAAAGTGTTGATTATATTCAAGATGATTTCAAGAAAATTACTTATTTTTTTAATATCGCGCGTTATGACATTATTTTTGAAAATTTTAATCCCGAAATCATTTTTAATCTCCCTCTTTTTTTTCAATAATCTTGTCACAGAAAAATCGTAATGTAATTTGGAACAATTCAAGAAAAACTTCATTCCAGAGTAAGTTCAAAATCCTTCAGCGGAACAATTTAAAATCGCAATGTACATTTTCCCCAACAAAGCCAATATTTCATTAAAAAAGTAGTTTTTAATTTTTAACTTCCAAAAATGAAATTTAAAGGGGAAAAAAAGTCTTAATTTTTCAAGTTTTCAGGATTTTTTTTCACAAATTCTTTTCTTATAGTTATTACTTTATAAATATATTAAAAATATTTTATAAATTAAATAGTTATTACTTTAAAAATATATAGTTAAATAGTTATTACTTTATAAATATATAATTAAATAGTTATTACTTTAAAAATATATAATTAAATAGTTGTTATATAATTAAATATATAATAATTTTTTCACTGATTTTTTTCAGGATTTTTTTCATTGATTCTTTTCTCATAGTTATTAATTTATAAATATATTAAAAATGTTTTATAAATTAAATAGTAATTACTTTATAAATATATAATTAAATAGTTATTACTTTAAAAATATATAATTAAATAGTTATTATATATAAAATATATAATTAAATAGTTATTACTTTAAAAATGTATAGTTAAATAGTTATTACTTTATTTAAAAATATAAATTAAATTGTTATTACTTTATTTAAAAATATAAATTAAATAGTTATTGCTTTATAAATATATAAAAAATATTTTATAGTTATTACTCTATAATATATTAAACTATTTTCTTATAGTTATAACTTTTTAA
>JAOUZG010012308.1:0-18942 GCA_026289955.1 Argiope argentata | reverse complement strand
CACTGACCTGCATGTCTTTAAACAGGGTTCTGTGACAGCTGCCAGGTATCGAGACGAAGTCCTAGAACCCATTATGAGATTGTACTTGAGACAATACTTTGTTTTAATGAAAAATAATGCACGTCTTCATAGAGCTCACATCGTCGATGACTACCTGAAGAGTGAAGGGACTGCACATATGGCGTAGCCAGCATATTCGCCCAACCGTAATCCCATTAAAAATCTTTGGGATGCTCTTGTGCTTCTGTATCTTTACTTTTCCAGTCTCCAGACACTTTTACTGAGCTGCTCTACAAGAAAAATGATGATTGCTTAATTATATGGTGGTTGTCCACCTAATTGAAATCATGGTCAGAAGGTGTAAACTTTGTGTACAGATGAGGGGGAGGGTCACATACCCTATTAATATCCTTTTTTCATTTTAAGCTGCTTATTTTCGCTTTATACAATATTATGTTTAAGTCTCCAGTATATCATTATATGATAACTTATAACATTTTAATATTGTATTCGTTTTATGCATAAATATATTTGCTACTTTCCTGCCGAATTTTGTAGCAATCAAAGCAGTATTTGTTGATTATTTTGCATCTTCTTACTTAACTTTTAGGAGTGAGTGTAAAACTGTAACATAACTCTCAGATTCCTAACAGACATAGTTAATCAGAATTGTATGTCATGACTATATCAAACTAATAATAGAAAAAAAACTTGAAATTTACAATCAAAGATTTCATTTTAATCATATGAGAACATTATTCTTTTAAAGTCATAATTTATCCTAAATTAAGTCAACAGCTAATTTACATTGGTTTGAAACAATCACGGGACTTCTCTCCTCCCCTCTCTATATATACATGTATAATTTTATAAGTTTTTATTTTTAATTTTTCGAGCTGGCAAACAAACTTCTGAAGCTCAACTGATTTTGAGATGAAATAAGAACTATGGTGTCATTGTCAGCCTCTTGTCAATTGCATCTGCTGTCAGAGAAGCATACATAATGATAAAGCAATACTGATCAAAACAACAACATGTTCTTATATGATAGTATAAGAGGGAATCAATTATCATTAACAACTAATGTATGAAGATATTAAGGAGTTAAAATATAAACAATTATTTTTTGTATACTACGCTCTAAACTTCTTTTTTTTTCTGCTTTTTTTTATACCATTTTCTCAAGTAATGCTGATTAACTTTTTCCTTTATTACACTATAAATTATCATTTACCAAACATAAAGAAATTGATTTTGTGTTTTTGATTTATATGAATGTTTTGCAGTATTAATAAAAAATTATATTTTTTCAAGATATTAAATTACTGTGCAGTTGCTTCATTACATAGTTTTCTCTATTCATTTTTTCAGATAAGGAAAAAAAAATGATAGAACAATTTTTAGTTAAAATTCACATTCCATTCTAGCTAAAAGTATAAATTATTAACTCCTAAAACTCACATTAATTTTAAAGGGGTGGGGGGGATCCATAATCAAGATAAATAGATGTCTACAAATTTAATTAATACAACATTTGTTTTAAAAAAAACAGAATAAAAGATAGGAAAGAATGGGAAATCATCAAAAATTATCATTTATTATAATAATAAAAGTATATTGAACTTTTCTTACTTGACTAGCATAGATTCCTGCCACAAATTTACTTGCTGTAGCTTCATTTGTAGAAAACATTGCAGCCACAGTTTACCATTTCAATATGAATAAGAATGGCATCGTCAATAAAATAAAACCACTTTTTTCTCCTTGGTAGCATTCTATACTTGGCTGTAAAATGTAAATCATTAACAATTCTAACTATATATTTTTATTACAATCAGTTTCAAAATTAATATATATTTCTTATCATTATTTAAAATGCTTTATATATTAATAAGAAGGTTAAAGTATAGTAAAATAAAATTAAAGCATAGTAAAAGTATAGTATAGTAAAAAGTATAGTAAAATAAAATTATGGATGATCCTAATGTGCACTTTGGCAACAAAGTAAAATGCAGTTTAAAATAATAATAGTATAAAGCTTCTTCCCACAAACCTAACTCCTACTAATAATATAACCAACTACTAGGTATTTTATGTTAACATATATATTACTCGAATTTTATAACAAGTGTTGGGTAATAAATCATACTCTGTCAAGTATAGTGAAAGAAATCCACAAGTCAAGGACACCTAACAAAAAGAAGGCACTAAAGCATCTGCTGATCAAGGCAGCTTTGAAATACTTATTTATCACATGAGATAAAAGTCTGACTTTAGTTCCAATAAAAGGGTGTAAGTTAAAGAACTTGCAGGGAAAACTGTGAAAAATTTGTGTTCTTTTAGGAGAGAAATCTGCATCATTTAGCTTCAACACAAAGGATGATATAGAGATAAAATGCACATTAGTCTACTAGATTTTGAATAATATTGTTTCCAAGAGCAGAATGAAGACAGAATTTAAAATTTTTCAGCAATACAACACTTTTAACTCAAAAAGGCATTGAAAGGATTGTTTCCTTATCTCACAAACTTGTTTATTTTTGAAAAATCAAATAATTGTATCCAAAAATAAATATTTTCCTAACTACAAAAAGTTTAAAAAAATTAAATACATATAAATTAATTTTAAATCACTAAATATATTTATTGTATCTAATATTATAAATTATTTCATTACTTTTAAATAAAAAGCATAACGGAGAAACAGCAAAATAAACCAGATTTAAACAAAAACAAATAAAATTTTAAATAGTGAATGAATTTTTTTTAGTGAAGTATAATTTTTCGACTCGGGGGATATACAGGAAAAATCTTGAGATTAGATGGTGTTCCTATTTGCTAGTCTAATAAATGGCCCTTTCTTTAGTGAGTCCTTAAAACCTTCTTTTTTAGATAAGGTTTAAAAACACACACACATCAACATGATTGAAATTAGATTTAAATTAGAATTAGGAGTCTCTAAGACTAGTCTATGTATAAATCTATGGAATAAAGCATAGAACAGTATTTAAAATTGTAGTTTTTAAGTTAAAATAATAATTATTTTGCATTTCTTTATTGAAAAAATATTTATTAACTAAAAAAAATTATGGATAATAATGTAATAACTATTTTTTAACATATTCTATACTTCCAATAGATAATGAGTAATGCCATTGCAGTGCTTGATAATTTTAGAACAGTTTTATTTCTTACTATTTCTTGATGGCAATAATTTTTCTGAATTTCCATATCATCTAATTATGACACATTTCACATACATCAGCTATACTTTGTTTTACACTTTTAATCACTACTCTTATAATTAATAATATAGGTTTTTTGTTTTTTGAAAATTTAATCATACAATGAAAGTTGCTCCACTAAATTGTCCACATCTTTACAAATAAATTTTCAATACAGAACATTTTAAAAGTTTGTTTATCTATCATTTTGAAAGCCTCCCAATCTCTCTGTAATATACATCCTCTCTTCTCAAACATGAAAATGAAAAAGATATCAACAGATAGGATAAGCTTTTTTTTACTGCTGTACTCAGCTGCTTTTGTCATGCTGTACTCAGAATATGTTAAAAAGGTTATTTTTTAGTTAATAATTTTATGTGCATTTTATCAACCTCTTTATTGTCTGGAAACATATAAGAATAGCAGAGCATTTAGATAAAGCCCATGATACAAAAGATATATACTGATTACAATATTTTTTAGATAGCTTTTGATTAGCAATTTCACATTAAACAGTATTTTTAAAATTATCTAATATGATAGTTTGTATCCTAATTCAAGAATTTATCTAAATAAACTAATACAGGCCTTAAAACTTTATTGGTTTGTTTTTCATTATATATGTATTTAAAATCACCTCAAAATATCAATATGATGTGTGAAACACAGAAATCATTTGTATTTAATTTTTTGAGTGTATCTACTAAAGTTTCATGAAATAATACATGCGTAAAATATAATTTACTTTCTAAAAGTTATATAAATATGGAAATCAAACAAGAATTTTCCAGTACCTTCATATCAGAAAGAATAGTTGGGCAAACAGAGTTTTCTTTCTCAGAAGATGAAACTACAATGCTTTTTCTATAAAATAATTTAACACCATCCACTACTCTTGATTCAACTAAATTGTAAATTCTCATTTTGGCTTCTGATGACATGATAAATCCAAGATCAGCATTTGGAATATGCCTTAAAATAATTTTTTTTCTTTTTAATGCATGCATATATATAAGAGATAGTGCGCATTTAAAAAAATCAACTAATTACACACTTCTATTATAAATACAAAAAAAAAAAAAAAGGAAAGAAAGAAAGTGTAATTACTATAGTTGATAATATTACACTTATTCCATTTGAAATATGATTAAGAATAATGTACGTAAATGAATGATAAGAAATTCAAGTAATTACATCCTATTATTAATAACTTTATACTCAATAAGCAAAAATAATGGTTAAATATATTTAAAAAAAATGTTTTATTTTCTAAAAATAAATCATTAATAAGAATCTCAGCTTTCTTTAAGACAGTTTTAATTGAATATATATGCAAACATTACAAAATCTATTGGAAAGACATAATGATGAAGACTCGTATTTGAATTTACCATTTTGAAAATTAATAAAGCCTTATAAATTAGTTTTAATTTACTTAGACAAACATTCCATTCCTTGACAACATGAGGTTTATTATGAAGTGGAATTCTTAATTTTGGGTGGCACCTGAGCCTGCACAGCTGACTCCAAACTTGCATACCAAATCAACAAAAGAATGTCTTACTCTAGTACATTTGATACTTTAAGGTCCATAGAGATGAATATTGATTTTGCAACCCTTAGTTTCTGATGCTAAGATTTTGACATCAGATTACCATAGATATTTCATAATGTGTAAAGTTCACTCAATAAGAAAGTGGGATTATAAATCAAAAGGATTTAGTTACAAAATTATTATATTTATATGGTTCTTACTCTGGGCATAACTGCTGTAAAAGAGTATTTACAGTGCCACATACTGTAGAGCAAACACAATTACACTTAATAACATAAACATACATTAAATTGAAAACTAAAGAACAGCTAAGTATCAAATATTACATGATGCGGTCATATTAGATATTATCTTTAGTTTTTTCACAATTTTTTTTATATATAAAGGAATAATTATAACCCTTAAATTTAAGAGAAGAGAAATTTCGATTATAATGTCATCTAACCTGCAACAAATTAAAACCATGAAAATATTACAAAAATAAACACTTTTTTTAAATTATAAAACTAATATTTTTTTAATTATTAAAATAATACATAAATATTTAGTGAGTGCTCCTGCTGTTACTGCTAAAATATAATGCTAAAAAGTAAGTAAATTGAAACAGAAATCAAAGTAAAAATGAAGAACAAAACCAAAATGAAAGCAAAATGTAGGTAATCCGGCCTGAAGATTTTCTCAAAGATCATCCTCAGGCAGTGATTCCAAAAATAGGGAATTTTTTTCTGTCAACAGATTTGACCATAGTCCAAAAAAGTAAATCTGCTTATGACCCGAAAAATTCCTCCATCTGAAGTTTAAGAGAAGCATCAAATTTAATGAAATACAGAGAAAACATACACACACAAAAAAAAAATAATAATAATAACACCAAGTAAAAAACCACCAAACACTAAAAAATGAACAAATAACAGAAATAGGAAATCTAAACACAGACCATTAATCGTAGAATAACAAAACTTCTAACAAAGTTGCTTTCATTTGAAGACGCCTAAGGAGGATGACGCAATCCGACAAAGTAATATGTAAAGATGGCTACGTAAAAAAATTACATGGATGCCAGCTCTTTTAATTCAAAATGGTTGGGTCTGTGGATTAGTGAGGAGAGCATCAATGATAGATTTGCTAGTTTTAAGCCTAATTATTATTCATTCTAATTGTGTTTAAAATATTATGGACATTTTGACCAAATTAGGTGGAAATTTTAATTTACATAAAGTTAGTTAAAAGCATCTTTTAATTTTTGTAAATTCTTGACAGGATATTAAACTTGGGTGAAGAGGTAATTTTTGGTGATAGTCTAAGATGGATAGTACAATGGGGATACTCAAGAAATGCAAAATTTTCTTTATAAATTGTTTTTGTTTTAGCTTTGATAAGGGGCAAATTCTATGTGCTGATTGTTTTAAAGTGTGCCAGCCCATCTTTTATTATAATTTCAATGTTGCAATAGTTTTTAGGGAATTCATTAGTATATAAGTTTTTTATAAGATAATTAGTTGCTTCTATGTAGTCAATTTTGTTATTACATATATTTTTTTATCCTATTGGATTGCACAAAAATTAGGTTTTTGAAAATTTTTGAGTTCAAGTTAGAGTTGTAATTGTATAGCTTAATTATTTTAAAGTTAAAGTCATTTCTTTTATCATATATCCCCACAAGTGTTTTATTTTTAGAAATTTTCATTTTTAGATCCAGGTAATTGACCTCCGTTTTTATTTCGTTTGTATTGTTAAGAATTAACTCATTTGATAACAATTATTTATAATATCTATGTTTTCTAAGTTAATCAAGATTAAATCGTTTAAATAAAATGAATCGTTCATATAATCATCCATATAAGAAAAGATACATCAAGATTATATTGTCATTTTCAAGTGCATTAGCCAACCTTTTTTCACATCACTACGAGAAAAAAAATTATAAAACAAAATTTAATTGAAGGGTGGAGATTTATAGAGAAAGGGAGTCTTTTTATCCTACCCAATATCAAAATGCTGCTGAACTATTAAGCTATGCTATAATTGTGGAATTGAAATATTTATGAAGTATACTTTCCCAATCAATGCTGCAATATATAGATTTTTATGCTGCAATATATAGATTTTTAAAGTTTTTAAAAAGATGCATTTTTTAAGGCTTTTAGATAAAATGTTTAAAAAAAGAAAGAAAGAATGCATGGTTCATTAGGAATATGATAGATTTAAAAGTGAATTTTCACATTTCAAAACTTACCAGCATTAATTAACAACTTCTGAAATCCACTTTTGTGATATGTCTACAAAAACAGCTGTCTATGAAGTCATACAATGCTGCTTTGTTACTCTAAATGCTGCACTTACAAGCTGAAAAAATATTTTAGATGTTTCAATAAGCGATAAAAGATGGATTCACATTTCATCAAGGCAAACTGCACATAGAGATATTTAATAGTAATAACACAATAATGAACATAAATCAATAAAAACATTTACTTTTACTAATAATTTTAAATCGATTTTAGGTAGAATTTTTTTAAATTGACATTTTGCTTAACATAATGATTTTCAAGTTAAAACTTCAGAAAATTCCAAATTTCTTATCATTTATGATTCTTTGAATCCAAAACCAAAAATTTATATAAAGCTTTGACATGTTAACTTTTGACCAAAATAACTAAAATAGTTCTCATCAGGTTTGAATAAGTAAAAAATATATTTTAAAGTGGTTAAAAATCTTACGCAGATTCAAAGATGAATTATACAACTCAAAAAGTATGGAAATGGTGACTGAGCAGGAGTGAAATGTTTAGTTACTCATAACATTTACAATAGAAAATAAAAGGATAATTCACATCAGACAACTGCCCCTTCGCCATAAAGAGCTAAGAACATTTTTATAATAATAGCTATGAAATTAAAGGCTGAAAAATAAAACTCATTCTCAAAATCCTCTTATGAAACTAGAAGGGAAAAATGAGAAAGGTAATTATTGTATTTCCATATAATTAATTGTGATTATATTTACGTATATTACAAATAGAATTTCCTTAATTCTAACTTATCCAAATCAGAAAGATGTAAATTTGTTTAGGTGGAATCTGAATGTATGCTAAGAATTACCTAATGTATGCTAAGATTTTAATTTTTAAAACTCTGCTTTAAGAAATCCTCACTGAAAGATTTTTTAAACTTAACGTATTTAATGAAATAAATAACATGTTTTTATTAATCTCTAAAAATGAGTACAAAGCAAAAAAGACAACAAATTAATTTTTTTAATTTAAAAAATCAATCACTAAAGAATAAATGAATAAATAAATTTAAAAAATATATGTTAAAATGGTCAAAAAGAGATATAGTAATGAAATAGATATGGAGAAAATATTTTGAAACTTTATTTATATTATATATATATGGATGGATGGATGGATGGATAGATAGATATAGATAGATAGATAGATATTCATTTATATAAGTATGTTTCCCCAAAATATGAAACATTACTTTAATGTTTTGTAGTTTTATTTTATAGAATAAATTAGAATAAGATTATAATTTAATACAATGTTATAGTGATTTTAATTAAATTAAAACAATTCAATATAATATTACAAAACACATCAATACATATAATATATTAAACTGAACTTGCATATACAAGAAGTCACATGCATCTAATAATTCAAATACTAAAGGAAGTTATCTAGAAAGTTATTAGAAAGATGCACATTCTATAATTATAATTTTTTTATGAAACTTTTGAGAAGTCATGAAAAGAAAAGAACTTTTGTGGAGTTATCTATTAAGTAGGTAAAGATATTTGCAATTACAATGATGAATTTTCTCTGACTTGAAAGAGGGTTTGTATTGAAAAACGTATGCTGTATTACCATATAATTTTTTTTTTAATTAAGAAACAGCAAAGTGAATTTTTTTTCATTAAAAAACACTGATAATTTTGGAAGTGCACTTGTAGAAAGAGGAATCTGTGAATACATTTTTCAACTTTAAGATAAATCTTTTATTAAGTCATGTAAAATGTATAATGTAAACAGCAAATACCTCTACAAATAGCACAGATTACTCAAGGAATACTTTTTTCTTTTATGATATAATGTGCATTGTTCTAACTAAACTATATACCTAATACCCACTTTTTTTGCAGCTTACTCATTTTTCTTCCAGGAGAGCTGTAATTAGTCTCAATAAATTCAGAATAATCACTTTATTATAAATACACATTACTCCCCCGGTTATATAAGATGCCGTTTTAATCTAAGGACTTTACCAATCAAAATGTGCATGCAAACACAAACAATTTTATAGATGGCTGATGAAAAAAGGAAACTTTTGGAATAAAACCTGATTCATTTCACAATGAGAGTCATAATTAATAGATGGAAACAAAAGGCGAAAGATGTTTACATCAAAACACAAGAGCAAAGTGATAGAAATTGTTCTTTTTTAGTGATCTTTTTATGACAATTTTTTTTTAAAACAAAGGTTAACTTGTGAACAGAAATTTTAGGTACCTTCAAAAGGATGCATAGTGTTAAGAATTTTTATCCCTTCATACATGGCATGGAAAACAAAAGAGTCAGCAAGTTAAACATAATTAAAATATAAAAATTTAAACAGAAAATAATTGAAAAATTTAGATTAAAATTGCATTGGCTAATTTAAAATAAAATGAGAAAATTAATTAGGATTTAAATTATAAGACTTAACCCAATATTATAACCAAGAAAATTATTAAATACTAACTATTATTTAATTATAATAAGCTAATAAAAATATAAATTAAACTATAATAAAATATTAACTATTATTTAATTTGCAGCATTCTTCATGTTTTACGAAACAATTCCAGGGCATATTGTAAAGGAAAATATATAGAAGAGTTTATATGGTTAAAATCTAAGAAAATAACAAAAATGATTGGAAACGCTTACCACTCTGTCAGATCTTACAAATGTTATTGCTTTATTAGTTGGATTGTCACAAATGAAAGTAACAGCTAAAAAAAAGATTAAAAGTTAAAATATGACCAATAATGCAATAAAAATAAATATTTTTATGTATAGATATATGTTAATTTCAAACGACACATTCAGAGGAAAAAATTGATCTCAAATAATTATTACTTTTACCCGATTATGTAATGCAAATTTAAATTTCTTAAGTATATGACATCTTAAGAAATATATATTTAAGAATGAGTAATTCATCAACTCAAATAAACAATGAAATTAAAGAGAGTATTTAATTGTAATTAGTAATAACTATTATAACAAAATGTTTACATTTAGTCTTATATTATTACAATATTATGCTTTTTATAGGATTAAATAATTTGGGCTTAAAGTTTATCTCATTTTTTTCAACAAATGAAAATGCAGATTTAAAAATATATTCAATTGCATATTCAATTTTATATCTGAAGAACAATTTATTTTTATAGGAATATCTAATTTATAACATTGTTTTATCAAGTAACATTTAAAAGCAGACAATGACATAAATATTTAAACAAAGCATCAAAATAACTTTTTAAAAATCAGTCAAAAACAAACCATTTAATAGACAAGAAGGACAAGAAAAAGAAAAAAGGTTACTGGAAAAGCAAATTGATAAATAAGTCTCATTTTAGGAATATACTTGTGAAGCCCCCATAACACCACACCTCTCATCGCCTTTCATTCTATACCTTTTTCTATACATTATTCCAATACTCATATCAAACAATATTTCAAGCAACTCTGAGTGGTAGTGAATGCTTATTATGATTTCATAATACATTGATTAATGCTTTGATGAAAATTTTTCACAATCAAATGATAACTGTAAATTTCTATCAAACAAATTTTATTCTTAAATTTGTATGATCATTAAAGTCTCATTAATATAAGAGTGACAAATGTTACCAATGTTATGCTGCAAGCAATATTGCAGCCTTAATGTCACTGACAGTTTATTAAATAAAAAGAGGAATTATCAGTTTAGTAAATCATTTGATGAATAAAAATAGAAGGAATCTAACAACTTATTTGTAAAAACCCAGATCCTATTTATAAATTATAGGAATTTTTTAACAATTCTGTACCTCCGTATTGCATCATGAATAATGCTGACAGTTCCATCAGGTATACCCTTCTTTTGCTAACTCCATCAAAATCATTGTGGCTCTGGGATTTCTTTCAGATGGTTGGAGAATCATGGTTTTAATATATACCATTGGCAGAGGAAACATCTGAAATTTATATAAAATTAATAAGGTCAATAATCATTAATTGTAATAAAAATTAAATAATAGTAATATTGTATATCATAATAAAAATTAAAATAATTATATTTCAATTCTTTAATGCAACAAATGATAATAGGTCAAATTTTAATTCTTATGCTGATGACTTGCAGATTAATTTTAATTTACTCCTATCATTTAGAATTTCTCAACAATACTGGTTTTAATAAAGAGTATTAGAAGGATGTGCTGTTTGAAATCCAGAAGGAAAGAGTAAAATATATCTTACTTTTCTTTTTAATGTTTCAAGTTTTTACTAGTTTGCTTACTTTCAGAATTGTGCAAATCAGTTCAATCTGAAATATTGGATTTGATACATTTCCCTTCAATAAATAGTATGGCAGTTGAATGTAAAATAAAAATCTTTTAATTCATATAAAAACATTTTCAATATTTTTTTAAAAAATAATTATAAATTATAACAATGTATTCCTTAATAAATTTTATTTCAATATTTTCTTTAATAAATTTTATCTGAAATATCAGTCATTAAAAAAAGTTCACCAGCTGGGTTTTTTTTAAATCACCATTTAAAGGAGAAAAAAAAATCAAGAATTTGAAGTTTGTATGGAAATAACTCAACAAAATATCCAAAATATTTTGATACAATTTAACATAATGCATTGTAAAAGTATATTTAATCTTATTCCTTTGCAGCTCATACTTTATTGTTGTGGAAACCTCATAAAACATCTCATTGGAAGGGACATCTAACGAAAAGTGTGTCCACAACTGATTTAAAAAAAAATTATATGCAACTTCCTACTGTTTGTAATGAATGTGAAACAAGTACCTTTGGATTTTACAACATTAACAGAGCTGTTATCTAAATTCTTTTTAAAAATAATTTTCAAAATTTTCTTTAAACATGATTACATCTAAATTTTTTCTTTTATAATCTTTTTTAAAATCTAAATCAACCTAAAAAAATCTTTCATATTAAAAATACAATTTGAAGCAATTTTGGGGAAAAAACAAAGACTTTTATAGAGTCTTTTCACATGTTTAGATTCTGCTTGAATTTTTTTTCTAATATTTTCATTTTTCTTGAATCCTTATTTAGACAAGAAAAGAAATGAAAATGTTAAAGACAAAATAATATCTGCTTATAATTAACATTTTAGAAGTATTTTGTCATATAATTACAATCTAAAAGTGCCGATCTTAAATGAAATTTTTTTTTTATGCAACAAATAATTTAATATTTGAATCAAAAGAACAAAGAGATAAATAAGCATCCAAATATTAAATGATAAATAAATACAGTATCTAGATTTACATCTAGGATGAGATTCAAAACAATTTTTTGCTCTAATCTGAAAAAGAATCTAGCACTAAGCAATAGCAGTTGACACTAGTAGTACATTTTGTTTAACACAGCTGTTGACAGGATATATATATATATATATATATATATATATTGAATAAGAACAGAGGTATATAGCATAAAGCAGTGGAATGTGTAAATACCAAAACATATTTAAAGTGATAAAAATTGCAAATCTTCTAGTATCCCCACTTTTTTAATAATGAAAACTGTAGTTCATATAATATCACCCTTACGCTAAAACTTCATGCCAAGGTATACTAAGATTAAAATTTAAATAATATATATCCCTTTTGCCCTTAATATGATTTACATTAACCGAGTTAGCATTCATTTCTTAGTATTACAGCTAGTGGAGCTCTGAAATCAATAAAAGTTACAGTCAGGAATTTAATGGGGGAAAAAGTAAATAACATTCAAGAAAGAGTATTTGAATTAAATTTTCATGCACAATAAAATTGCAAAAAAAAAAAAAGTTTTGCACATTTTTTAGCTAATTGCACAAAAGGTTTAAGCTTTTACATTTAGATGTTAATAAAAGATAAGTAAAAATGCCTTTTCAGAATTTTAAAAAAAATAGATTTAGTTGTTTAATCCATGAAAGTAATTTAGTTATCAATAATTTTGCATTGTTTATATAACAAAAAATAAATATTTAAGTTATATTACAGTAGAATAATAAATTAGATGCTACACATGTTTTCATGACGAAATTAAGCAATTAGTGATACACACAGAAATATATCTGGAAAATAGAAAAAGTGACAAATGACAACCAACTCTTTAATTCACATAAAAAATTCATAATTTGCCAATTATGATTTCGATATGTAACTAAACAATAGCACTTTAAAAGGAAAAGAAGAAAACTAACAATCTTAAAACATATTTAAACAGGATAAATTCTGGGGAAAAAATATATCTAGTTTATATGAAAATTTTAGGAACAGAAATAATATTATTTAAATTGTTATTACAATAATTATATTAACTATAGATAGTATTGAAACATGAAGAATTGACAGTACTTTATGAATTGGGTAGATATAAAATGTTCTAATGGTGCTCTCAATAAATATCATATAACAAATTTATTGAAAATAAATTCTAGCTTAAAATTATACAGACAGTGAAGAAATACTTAATTCTAATACTAATCTCTAGGTCCATTTTCATAGCTTATGAATAAAGTTAAAATGCCAATTCTAACAGTCATCTAATTATCTTTATCAAAGGAAAAAAGACAAACGTTTTAGAAGTGTAATAAATGAAGTTTGAATAAAATTTTAATAATAGAAATTTTTTTCTAAATTATATAAAAAACATTTTACAAAATTGCACGCTAAATATTTATCATTTAAAAGATAATTTCTGAAATTTAAGATGGAAAGTTTGGAATATTCTACATTTTTAGAAATTATTTATAAAAACTTTTATAACTTTTCAAAAAATTATATTTGTGTTGATTAGAAACTGTTAAGTGACTATTTCTTTTTCTATAATTTTACCATTAATTAAGTATTTAACCATTATTTTAGCTTTTTATTATGTGGCAGTTAGAAAGATATAATCATAATGGTTTAACCAATATATCATGATTGTAGAAAAATTTCAGTGCAAAGATGTGCTTGTTCTTTGCCAAACAAATATAGATAGTAAAATTGTTTTTACGAATGGGCATAATTTAGATCATGCTTTTCAAAGCAATTATCAAAATTTTAATTTCTAATTTAGCTTAAATAAATTTCAAGACCTTTTTATTTTAATCTTTCAATAATAATAATAAATAATAATTTTTAAAAATCATTATTTCCTTTTGTTTTTTTTTGAAGAAATTTAGTTTGAGCTTTAAAATAATTAAATAAGCATTGATTCTTTAAGTTTTGAATTATATGATATTATTATATTATATGATATGAAGGTAATTATATTTAGCCTTTAACATGTTTTTTTAACAAGCTTTTCTACTAAAATTCATTTTGGCTATATTTAAAGTACTCATAAATTGAAGTATAGCATAACTGATAAATGAACATTGAACTAACTTCTTATCTGAACCTGCAGGGAGAGGGGTTAATAAGAAATTTCTATATAACTTTCACTTCATATTTTAAAATCTGAATGATAATTCAAATTTAATGAATAGATGAAGCCAATAATTTTCATTCAGATTTAAAATATGAAGTGAAAGTTATGTAGAAAGATCAGTTAAATCTTTCTTCTTAAACAGGTTCAGATAGGAAATTAGTTCAATGTTAATTTATCAGTTATGCTATACTTCACTTGATGAGTACTTCACATATAACGAAAATGAATTTTTGTAGAAAAGCTTGTTTAAAAAAACATGTTAAAAGCTTAATATAATTACCGTTTTATCTGAACCTGTCAGGGTTTTTTTTAATAAGAAAGATTTAACTTATCTTTCTATATAACTTTCACTTCATATTTTAAATCTGAATGAAAATTCTTGGCTTCATCTATTCACATTTGAAAGCAATAAGCATCTACAAGAAAAATTGAAGGTTGATATAACTTTCCATATAGCATGATAAAAATTTCAAAAATTGTCACTCGCATAATTTTTCGGAAGTAAAAATCCTTGGTTTCCCTGATTATAAAAAATTATATGCATATTTAATAAAATCATAAAATCTTGGGTAAAATCTAAGTTTAGTGTGCCCCTAGCTGCATCAAGGATGCCAAGTCACCAATAAAGATGAAAGAAAAAGTAAACAAACACTGATGTAGAATAATTACGGTTACAACTTGATAGCACTTTAATAGAATAGCACTTGGCTTTCCCATCTGTACCCCTTACATAGTTTTATTAAAACTTTCAGGGCAAGAAATTCTTTCAGAAAAAATTAAATGTCTTGCAATCCAATTTTTCATCAAACAAATGACTAGTTTTTCTTTATCTCCTTTAACCAACAATTCTGATGAACTAAATGTCCTATTGACTGAAAAGGATGAAGAAATGCTCTATGCTTCCTTTCAAAGCTTTAATTGTTCTTAGCATCCTCGAATAAAAATACAAATTTCCCCTATTTCAGCCTCAATCTTTGTGAAATCTTTCTGAACAATTTCAGTTTCCAAAATAAAGAATTCCCTGCTTCTGACATCGCAGCAAATTTCAATGAATGTACAATTCAATGAATGAACAATCTACAAAACATTTCCAAATTATTTCATCATTGTTCTATGTAACTTTCAAATGGTTCAAAATCACAGTTGTTCACTTTTTCTTGTTTTCAAAAATTATTTTTTGCATTCTTGCCATAAACTCCATTTTTACAGCTAAAGTCTTAGTAATTTGCCAAGCTTTGGATGAACCGACAGTCCCAAATAAAGATATACTAATTCTTTCTGAAAGTTATTCTGCTTTGTTTGCTCTTAAAAACACCAATTTCCATTCAGCTTAAATTATTCAACAATTAGCCTCAAAAATTTATACAAGAAAAGATTTGAACCAAAATCTCTCTTCTATGGGTACCTGGTCACTCTGGTATTGCATGGAACGAAAAAGCAGACACTCCTTCAAAAGCTGTCAGGGAATGTATGCCATTCATTGAGTGGATCTCCTCAGAGGATGCAATCTCTAATCTGAGAAAGACCTTTACAAAAATCGCATCAAATAATTATCGCAGGAACAAATACCTACCTTTGATCGGGGATTTTTCAGACATCAACACAATCAGCAATTGGACTATAAGTAGGATTCAAGATAAACTTATTGCACAAGTGATTTGTAAAATGATCATTACTCCAATTGTTCTTCACAGGTTCAATCTCCCAGACAACCTCTTGTGAATCCAATGTCAAGAAGACAATGAAATTTCCCACATCTTATTAAAATGCTCAAAATTTGTAGTCTATAGAGAAGCTCTCTGGAAAGAATTTAGTATTCAATTGCCAAACATTTCTTTTGCCTCTCTTCTGTCTCAAGCTCTCGCAAGCAAACAACATCTAAACTTCTTTCCTCAAGCCCTCAAGTACTTTGATATCCTTTAACTGTAACATTTTCACTATAATGGGATAACAGCTTTTGTCGCTATATCCCTCAATGTTTATATTCAAATTAACACTTTCTGCAATATAACTATAACTTTTTACTTATTAGTATTTTTTTAAAAAAAAATTCTTGCAGAGCAAATGATAGAAAATGTGATGCCTTCAGATCTGCAGAAGGCACCAGGAAAAATCTTTTAACTTTAAAAAACCTCCTACAGCTCTGCTAACAGTGAGGGCGTAAATCTGATAGAATCATTAGCACATTGAACATAAGCACTGTGTGGGTAACAGAAACAGTACATTACCCAAAGAAGAGAAAGAATAGAGGAAGAAGTAATCAAACCATTCTCCATACAAAATTTCAAACAAGCATCCTTTCCTAACTTCATCAACTTGTAAAAAATTTAAATTCCATTCACCTTTCAACCGTTCTGCAGGTTTGAACTACTGTTTTCCATTCCATTTACTTGACATCCATTCTTGCACAATTACAAATATAACAAATTATTAAGGAAACTAAAAAATTAGAAAAAAAATACCAAAACTACGAATAATTCCATTACATCAGACTTTTAAAGTAAGAATTCAAGCAATTTTGTAAAATAGGAATTCAGACTTTTTAAAGCTCATATTCACAATTGAAAATGGCAAAAGAATAAATATTTTCCTTTCATATTCACATTAAAAATAAAATTTCAATGTCTTATTAGTTGCAGAAAAAAAAACTTTAATTATAATAAAGAACAAAATCTTAAATATATGTTTTTTTTATTTAACATTTTTCATAACATAGACATAATTTAAGTTCATCTCAACCATTGTTAAAAGTAGTAAACAATACAACATTAGGGTTGCTAGAAAAGCATTCTGTTGGATTGCCATATTGGCAAAATCTCAGGGGGTACACTAATCTTTCCTTTAACCATATCTTGATTACTTGACATTCAGTATTATATTTGCCAGCAATAATTAAATCAATAAAAATTAGTTTCATATCAAATTAAATTACAAAAATGATAATTTTCTCTTGAAAAGCATTCAATTTATTATTTGAAAAATAATTTAAGTATCGTTAAAAAGTTCCTGCATTTGTACCCTAAATAACTTTTCTTATATCACACACACAAAAAAAAAATAAAAACTCAAAAATACTTGGTTTTTTCTATGAACTCATTAGTAAATAGAGAGAAAAAGAGCATTATTACTAACTTGCATGATTTGATTTTCAAATTAATTACCAAAAGGAAGAAGTTATCCTTAAAAATGTTTTAATTGAGCTTCTATGGGAGACTAATAAAACCTGTAAAGCCAGAATAAAAGTGAATACAAAATTACATTATTTTTATGACCACAGAGAATAGCTTTATATTTGGATATTTCTGGTTAATTCTTTTTCTATAAAGATGAAGCTTTCTATCTATAATGAATACATTGTTAATGTACAATAATCATTAAGGTCTCTGAAAATGAGGTTTCATTTTCTTTGCAGATTTCTTCATCATTACTATGTTGGTGGCTTACAGATATTGCTTATTTTGTACTTAGATAAAGTAGCAATTTTGATGATTTACATTGTTTCTCATATTATGAAATATATATCATTTTATTTGTTTTTTTTTTTCTTTTGCAAATGAAGAACTAATTTCAGAGGAGCTTTGTATCCATGCTTAAACATACAACATAGCAATCAAATTCTCCTGAACTAATTCTCCTATATTTCAGGGAGTTTTAAAGCCAATTGGTGTCTAGAAAAATTTTTCAAAAAGTAAATTGTCATTACAATGCATTATTGATAATGTGAAATTCTTGATGGCCTGCTTTCGATAATCAAGGAGAAATTCTTTTAATGAAACTATACAAAATACAATGAATTATTGATAATCTGGCTTAAATATCTTATTTTTGGGAATATTAATGAGATAATTAATCAGCATTTCTCTCAGATTGTATATTTCAAGTGTGCATATTTGTAAACATAATTTCCATTTCCCCAAATTGATCTATTTCTCCACGGCCTTTTAAAACAAACATTTCAGGTACATCAGGTTTGATACGCATTTTATTCACTAATTCGAATACAGTGTGCTGATATGGAAAACTGCATTCAGTTAAAAAAAAAAAACTTAACCATATTGTTGATGCAACCAGTGTCAGAACTGATTGGGCCAAAACAGAGAATCTGTGACTTATTCTTCAATCCACAATCTTTCAAAACATTCAATCTAAACAAACCTTTTTTCATACTGGAAGAATTTTCTTACTTAGCGATCCCGAATTTTTTTGTATATTATTGCGTTCGTGAATATACAAAAATGGGATGTTGACAATCTTACTAATAAACGAGATTTTACTACATTATAAATAATAGTACCAAATTCAAATCAACTTACTTTAATTCAAATTCTTGCATCTTTTTAAAAAAACACTGTTTGAAATTCCATGGCATGCAATTTCAAACAGTGTTTTGGCATACTTTGAAATAAAAGGATTTCTGCGCATGTGCATGAACTTGACAACCAAAAATCCAAATAAATCCAAA
>JAOUZG010012300.1:0-17579 GCA_026289955.1 Argiope argentata | reverse complement strand
GATCTGTTACGGTCATTCTCCCTGCAGCAATCCGGGATGAATCATGAATGACAATACTCAGCCTGTGAACAATTTTCTATGAGACGAAGGAATTCTTCGAATGGATTGGCTGCTCTCTAGATATGAACCCAATAAAAAATATTTAATAATAAAATATTCTGTGGAGAAAATATTTTAGTCGTTCTTCACCACCAAGCTACAATAGTGCATTCTTAATTTCATGAGCGTTTGGTGAGGAAGTTACACTGAATAATATCTTCTCGTAGATCATCCTATAAGTGTTCAGTAAGATTAAGATCTGGAGACCACAAGGTCGATTTTGGACCAATAGAACTGCAGAACAAATTAACATAATCGTCAAAGCCTTTATCTGTTTAGTAATGTACGATAACAGTAGCCGTATCAGAGACATATAATGGTGTTGGATAGTCTACAAAGATTCCAACCCAGACTAGGATTCCTTTATAATGCTAAATCTACCCTTCTCTTTAACATACGAAGGATGATAGAATCCTCGCTCTTTCCACCCTAAAGATTCAATGTGAGAGTCAGTTTAATGAATCTCTACTAAAAAAAACTAACAATCTCCCAATCTTTTTATATCCAAGATTGATGTGTTTGACCTCACAACCATGGGGCATTTTTGGATACAGTCAAAGAGAAATATATGACTGTATACCCTCTTTGTGACGCTTTTATAACATTCGTCTGAAATTTCTCATGGGAGACGCAGCAGCTAGGTAGCGAAACAGCTAAGGAACCATCAGCACATTCCGGCATGCGTTTAATGCAAAACAGCGATTATGTGCTGGTGCCGTTTATCTGTGGTAGTCTTAGCCAAATTTCCTTGTGACAATAGCAATTATTTGGAATTCAATTCATAAACTTTATATCAAATTTGGTACCACTTGTAATCATCGAGTCTCCTCATTTATGATTGGTTAGCTTCAAACCTGTCCAAGACTTTTCATGTCAAAGATTCATAGAAAAAGTTATTAGAGTGTATTCTCACTGCAAATAAGATAATTTGTTTGTTATATTTCAATATTCAAAAAACCACAGGCAAAAATTCCAGATGTTTAAACAGTCTAAGAACAGCCGTTTTTCAAAACCTAATGCTGAACAAATTTTCTAAATTATAGGTTAAATAGTATAATTTATTCTGTAAAATATATACAAAAAAGTCTCAATTTTACTTCTAATTTAAATTATTTTTAAAAACATGTTTGTGAAAATAGTTTTGAAATTGAATGAAATAATCTATTTCTTTTTCTATGTTTTCTAGTCTCTTACGTTTATTGGGGTTCAATCCATAAAATTATATTTGATAATTTTTTCAATAATTATTAGATACACAAAAAATTGCATTAATCAAATATTAACCTATTGCACTCTGAAAAGTAACACACACCGCCTAAATCGTTTGGAAATTTCAGGAAAATTGATTTTTCATTAATCTATCCTGATTGTCTGTACATTTATATAAATTGAAAAATTAGGTCTTTCAAATATAGTTTTTAGGCAAGAATTTCAACCATAAAAATATATGAAAAATTTAAAAATCACAAATTGAAATTAACTGCATAACATAAAAAATTCGAAAAAAACGTTAAAATAAAAAATATAATTTAAAGACTTTATGAAAATAATTTCTGATTATTTTCTCGAATTATAAAGAGCTATATTTAGAGAATTGGAACTCAGTTTCAAAATAAATATTTCCATATTTAGATAGAAAAAAATTATGCTTTTATGAACTATTTGAATGTTAAATCTATTTTTGTCTTTTAGGTACTCTGTTGCAACATGATTTGCAATCCATTTCCTTTCGTGTAAAAAGCAACAGACGGTACAATATGAAACTGCATGCCTAAGTTCAATAAATAAGCGGTGCCTTCCCTTTTAAGGAATACTTCTATTTCTTCTAAGATATACTTCCATATTAAATTACGAAACATCTAGGAAACCGAAGGTTGAAAATATTTTTTATGAATAAAGCATTTTTTGGAAGAAATCCCCTTAAAGTTTTTCAATTCGTTTCTGCTTTATCAATAAAAATATTTTGGAATGTGTCAAAATATTTTTAAATAACTGAGTATTCGAATGGAACATCTTTACAGATAAAGGATCCAAAGGGTTTTATTCTTTAGTCAGGGCACAATAAAAATCCAATGGTTTCGGTTATAGTATCCTAGAAAAAGGTTATATCAATTTATTATTGAATTCAGTTCTTTAATTATTTTTTATCCGTTTATGCATAACGTTTTGTACATTAACTTTTCCAATTTACACAGTCATTCAATTTTCCCTATACATTTTCCTCACACCAATTTCAGTTTTCACTGCACTCTTTAATTTCAGATTTTGTGTTTTAGCGAATTTGCATTCTTTTAAATTCAATATTTATTACTGGAATATTATAAATTTAATCTCAATTTCTTCAGATATTTGGAGATCATTTTCTTGCAGTCTTATGCATTAATCGAAACCTAAATTCGGACAAGACAGCTCTTCAACATCCCTTTACTTCATTCTCAGAAAGCTCTTGTAAAAAATTAGCAATTTTATTAGGGTTTAGACCTTTTCTAAGAGCCATCGTTTCAGGATGTTTCCAATGCACAAGATTCGAAAGGTTTTTTATGAGCAAATAAGCACAACAATTTTAGTGTAGTTGATTAATTTCCGATGTGAACCCGATAACATTATATTCAATGTCAAAGAGAAATGAGTGATATTCTTTGGGAAGTTCGTTTTACTAATGTCGTCGATGTTTAGTGCTCCGGTTTTTACAACGCAAGAAGGGGTGCGGCAGCTTCTGAGGGTATGGACTCCTGAGCACCCGAAGGAAGAAGACTGACTTCAAGCTCGCACGTTAGAAACTCTTTTTAAGGGGTGGACTTCATTCAAGTGTTTCGTTCATTCAACCACGGATCGTAGTTTAGACCTGGAACAGAGAACGATCACCTCTGACCCAGTATCCTCAATGATATTACTCTTAACATGGAGGACTTTGTGACCACGACAGATTTAATGTGTGACAGCCCCCTCACATATGGAGAGTATTCGACTGTCGGGTTCGAACCCAAAGCCCAAGGAATGCAAAGTCTACTCCCTACCAACCAAACTATCCCGGCTATGTTTCTGTAATGGCATCTATTTTTTGTTGTAAAACAGCTATTTATAAAGATAAATTGCCTTGACCTCGAAACGTCACCTGCTGACGCTTTATGTATATTTAGTTGTAAAATAGCTCCTAATAAACCTAGCACCACTGAATTTTTAAGTATAATCACAGTGGAAATAGGTTAAAAGTCACGTATGTTTTTCCAAATCCATTCAAAAATGCTGAAAGGAGAGAATATTAAACAGGTTCATGTGTTTAATCAACACCGACGGACGTTCTAGAATTTTACTTAATGTCGTTATTATTAACTACAGCTTTATTCTTACCAAGACGTAAGATGAAATCTGGAAACGGATGCATAAGTTCATTTTCATAAAAATATTAATTCCTTCAAAACTCAAGTTGTTATGCAATATAAAATTTTATTTTTTGTCGAAAAAGTTATTTATATAAACAAAAATTTTAATCATATATTTTTTTTTGTAAATAATAATAAATTTCATAATCAAACAATAAAACTATGAAATATTTATACATAAAGCATGAATATTTGACAACAAGCAGTACTTGAATTGTGCATCACAACTCAAATTCCTAACTTAATTCTCTAATTGAACATTTTAATTTTTTTAACCTCCTGTCGAAATGCATCTTATTCTTTAAATCATATTGTAGAAAAGGATAAGTATTTTAATTTAAAAGTTGTAACTTTTATCAGTCTTCAAAAATATTTCGTTAACTTTTAGTATAAAGATGAAACACTTGAATATTTTCTGCATTGGAATGAATTAAGGTTAAAAAATATTATAATAATTCATGCTTAGTTGGAATTAAAATAAAAAATAAGTTGAATTTTTTTCGATTTATTGTCTTTAAATATTTTCTACTATGATATGCTTAGAATTAATAACAATTTATTATAGGATTCATTTGAAATTTTAAAGGAACATAAAAGGAAACAATCACGCATTTTATAAAAATGGTCAAATGTTATTTCTCTTTACAAGAGACTAAAATTAAAATGTTTGTAAAAAGTTTCATATTTTGAATCCATGTTTTAAACTAATCATCAGTTATAATATCCAATTATTCGAATTCAATTCCAACATAATAAGCATAATTTAAGTAACAAGAGCAAAATCACACTTAAAAAAATATTGGAATTAAAGCAAATAAATATAAATTAAAATACTTTTGAGATTAAATCAAATCAAACTACTAAAACTTTTGTATCTGCAAACTATTAACACGAGGAATAAAAAGATTTTGATCTCTAAACTGGTTGCTATTTCAATTAAAAGTCAATTTAGATAAGTTAGAAATATTACTATAACCACATCCAGTAAAAATATAAAAAAGAAAACTTAGGCAATAAAAAAAGGAAGCCGGTGAGTTCCAAGTACATACTATAGTCTGACACCTATCTAATCAATAAATAATCCACATCAATTTCAATATATTTTTTACTAGCGCAAGAATAAAATTGCCTTCTTACTCTAAGGTGCAGAAACTTGAAGAAAATTCAATTCTTTATATTTTTTTCTAACAAAAAACAATTGATCTTCAAGTCAATTACAGAGACAGGAGGATGAGTGAAAAAATAATATTCTGAAATTTCGATAGCGAAACTTGAGTAAAAGGATTTTTTTTCTTGAATAAAAATGCATATGTTCTACGTATATCTAAAATTTTGATAGAGAAACTTTAGTAAAATAATAATTTTTTTTGAAGTCAGCATGCATATGCATTAAGTATATTCTGAAATTCCGATAGCGATTCTTAGAAAAATAAATTTTTTCTCCAGTAAACGTACATATACACTACACATACCACAAAATAAAGCGGCCATATTTAGTTTATTTGTAGATATTTGTTGTAGGAAGGACAAATTTAGAACTCATTTTTAAATAATTAAACTTATCAAAAATTTAGGAATATTACCCTTTGATGAACAAGTTTTATTGATCCGATATATATTTCTAATGCTTTTAAAAATAGAAATCAAAAGAAACTTAAGAAAAGAGAAGATCATTTCAATGAATTGATAAGTTTCAAAGAATGTAACAAAACATGTTTTAAATAAGTACTGTAATAAATATGTAAGTAAATAAGTTCAACATTAACATCTGTATAATAAGCAATATTTTTTTGCTAATAAAAATAAATCTGAGTTCTTTGAATGACTAAGATTGTGTTATAAAATTTGATAAATAACAAAGAATTGATCTATTGAATTAAAAGATTTAAAATTATATTTATTAATATCTCGTTTCATAAATTTAAATATTTATTCATTGCTATCATTGCTAGTATTCATTGCTAGTATTTCTAGGCCCTTTGTAATTTTTCAGTCTGGTAACTAAATAATCCAACAGATTTTTTAAAATTCATTTCTATTTGAAGCGGCTTGAATTAGTTTCAAAATAAAGACACTAAAATTTATTTTCATTAGAATTTTGTAATTTGTTACCATTTTACATTTTTATCATAGATTATAAGCATAAAAACAGTTATATTTAATAAGCATGATGCATTTAATAAAAACCCCAATTCGTACTGTTTTTAACTTCTGTAGTTACTTATTTTTTTGTTCTTTTCAATTTAGAATGTCTTTTCAGTAAACTGAATGAAATGAAATCAAAACTAATATAATTCAGGAAAAAAATATTTTTAAAAATTTTCATGCATCCTTTACCTCGTAATATTTCAAAAATCAAAGATTTTCAGCTCCAAAAAAATAATCCCATACAAACAAACAAACAAAAACGAACAATACAATTAGTTACTCACTAAAAGAAGAGAAAAAGGCATTTTAAATCCATTCAAATATCATCATAGATATTCCTTCAAATATTCCTAAATATTCCTAAGCCTAATAACTTATTACCTAATAAATTTCGAATGATTTAACAAGCAAATAATAAATTGGACTTTAAGATTCATTTATCTACGATATATTACCTCCTATATCTTAAGATTTTTTTAGCATAATAGGGAAATATATAAACAGGAAAACTTTATTATAGTAACCTTTAAATGATTATCTAAAATTGAATTTAAACGGCTTTGTCTTAGTAAGATATGTTTAGAAATTCCTTCTTTCTAAGCATATGTGTGTTTCAATTTGCATTTAAAGATATATTAAAATAAATAATGATCATTTACAATTCAGAGAGTAATTAAGACAGAAAAAAATGAAATAGTGATTTGCTAATAACAGTCTAATAAACCAATTAGTATAATAATCACCAGAATTTTTTTATGTAAAAAAAATCTATTATATAAAACTTTCTTCCAAATAAAATTCTATAAATTAATTAGAGCTTGAAGCTTTATAATTAGATGGTATTTTATAAAAATTAAGCCATTTAACTTATAAGTTGTACACGAATAAATCATTCACATATTCAGTGATATTAAAATATACCATAATGCAAGAATGTTACAATAAAATTTGTTAGAAATCAATTGAACAAAACTAGGGCTTAAGCTTTAAAAAAGTTCCAATCACTTTTTATTTATTTGTCAAAAGCTCGTACACAAATTTAGATAGTATAACCATTCTTATGTTGTAAAATACTGCACCAAAACATAATAAAATATATTTTAATTTATTAATTCCATAATATTAATTCTATAATATCAATATTAATCATAACTATAAAAAAATCACTTTTTAAAATCAAATCAAAGAAAATATCAACCGCCTAATATAGAGAATTTCAATTTCAATTCGAAATAAAAAAATTCTGTTTATGTTGTCAAAATGTATTTATTTATTTATTTCATTTTTTATGTAGTCAATTTAATTTGATTTCATTTATATTCTGGTGTAAGTTGGTTCTTTTGTGAAAGCTCTACTGAAACAAATGCATTAGAGCTAGATGCACAGACAATTAAATCTGAGTGAAATGTTAAAATAAATAAATCAGCAATTTTGCAAATAAAACAATTTTAAAAGAATTAGAGAAAAGCTAAATGTTACCCTAAGTCAAAGTTATTTGAAAGACAGTACTTCAACCTTTTGAATGTTACGCAGAATATAAAAATTTACTCGATGATCAATAAGTCTTCCCACCTGTTACACACTGGAAAACAAAGCTGCAAAATACATTTATTTCTGCTTGAAACATGTATATTTAATGCGAAATCGAGCTCAAAATCACATTGCGGCCCTTATTAATTTTAGAAATCCACGGCGAAATATTTAGTTTGATAAAACGGTGTCCATTATTTATTTCCACGCTCCATTTATACCGTAAAAAAGCATTCCCGATTAATGGCATAACCCTTGTCAGAATAAATAATGGACATGGGTAACGATTCGGCAGCTCGTATTGTAGTTTTCTTTTGTTTTTCATTTCCTGTTATATACGTTTGAGAGAATACCCAAGAAAATAAGTTGCGGATATCCTGTGTTAGTAAGATCCGATAGAAGCTACAGATTTCTTTGTTGAGTGGAATTTTTAGTACATGAATTATTTAAAGATTCCAAACGACCTATGTAATCGATATATAAAATATGTACATATTTCCCTGTAAAATAAAAAGCTGTGATTTCAGCAAAAGAGCCGAGCTTGTAATTTACAATGTGACTTCTGAAAACAAATCCCCAGTTAATATCATTCAAGGATTTCATTTTGTATGTGAAGATTGGTTGAAATGATAAAAACCTCTATTAGTTAAATATAATCAAAATTTAGGAGCTCTATAAAATATTATTACAGTTAAACAAAATCAAATTTATATGAAGGTTTTAAATAATTAAAGACATTTTATAAAAATGTATAGAGAAAACTCAGATCTATAAAAATAAATCAATCATTTCAATTCCATATATGTTCATGCTAGCAGTTATACTAACCTAGTATTTTGAAAAATAGATCGAATAAAATCAACAATACATAAACTTTTAAAATAAAATCATTTACCTTTAGATTCCTTTCTTTACTTGAATCCAGAAGATAAAGTTAGTAACTTGGACTAATTAATATTTCCATTGTCTTTCTAAAATTTGTACACTTCCAGACATCACAGGACTTTCCGTCCTTAAATTCAATTCATTAAATTTCTTTCTACTCTTACTTGGATGAAAAACACAAGTAATGAAAATGTGTTCTCCGATGAATGCTCCAGAAACATGGTTTTTAGCTTTTTCCTGTTTAAACACAAACAAAAATCACGAATATCACAAAAAAGTACCAAAATCTGTCTGATGCTCTTTATCAGTAAACAAAAGTTCACACGCACAAAAATAAACAACAACAAATTGCATGAGAAACACACTTCCAGCTTGATAATTGATAAGAATATGGAATTAACTTCGGAAGTTACAGTTAACTTACTTTGTTTTTATTTATCGATGCAATGTAAATCCCCAAAAAATACAGTACGACACTTTCAAATATTTAATAAAAGTTTTTATAAAGAATTTTATTTCGAATATTTATTAAATTAAAATTAAAATTTGCTTTGAGATCAAGATTAATTTATCTTTTCAAAATGGGTGGATTTCGTTTCAATGAAAATTTTTAAAGATAAGTCAATTTAGGCATTGTTGAAGTAGTCTGTGTCAAATAAATTCATTGATCACTATGCCAACAGGTCGGTCAGCGACCACAGATGGAATTAAAACTGGACGTTAATTTTAAGATTTGCGAATATCTTGAATAGAGTTCTTAAGTTCCTAGAATTTTGAGCTTCAAAGATTTTAATAAATATTATCTTATGAGTCGATTCAGTATAAATGTTTCCTAAATCAGTGATGGCTATGTTCCTCTATTAGCAGTAAATATATAGTGTGTCTAATTGAGCAAGTGAATAACTTTAGAGCATTTTGAATTTTTGAATTGTATTAAGATATAAGGATTGATTCGGGCCGGCTTTTTGACACAGAGTTATCGCGTCATCCTCTTTTCTGGGGGTTCCGGGTTCGAATCCCGGTGTCTCGGTTCAGACAAGGTTGTTCTTCTATTTGCTATCTGTGGCATGTGTAACTGTGCCTTCTTGTAAAAAAGGCCTGTGCAAGAGACTGCTATGAGTGTATAGTTAAAGTCGTACTCTCGGGCGTAGCTGGTGCTACTTGAAACAAGAGACGCATATCTTAGGCTTAAAATCTGCTGAAGTATCTGCGGGGTTTGTCCATGGCAAGTGACCTAAGTAACAACAACAACGTTTTATTCGTTTGTTATTCAATGATAAGTTTCTTAAAGATTTGAAATTACATATAAAATGAGTACAATTTTGATAAAGTCGAATTATGCTTTTTTCCACTATGCATCTCATCTCTAGATTTCAGAAACTAAATTATTTGTAATATATATATTAGTTAATATAACCTGTATATTCCAATCTAATTCAAAAATGGTTAAAACTTGATACTATCTTTCTTATTTTGATTCACAAAAATTAGCATCTATAATAAACATAATAAAGTTTTTATTTTTCCGTAAATTAGTATTTAAAATGTTCAAATTTGTATATACAAATTTGAATAAAATACAAAAAGGAAACTTCACAGATAAACTTCGAAATTTTTTTAAAAAATCTTAATTCAGGATAATTTTGTTACGATACAATTCAATATCGATTAACATATTTCAGAGAGTCAAAATATTTTAAGCTACTTGCATAGATTATCTATAATATTGTTTAACCCTTTGCAATCCGAAAAATAATAAGATGCAAAATTATTCACCTAGTGCAAAGATTTGTTTATTGCTATGAAAATAATAATATATAATTCCTTTAAGTCGAATTTCTTTGAAAAATTAATCTACATTTCTTAACTATTATGTGTGCGTTTTAACTATTAAATTTGAAAAATAAATAAATAAAACGTCAAAATGATGCACAGTCTTGAATGGTGAGTCAGAAGCACCATTGGACCTCAAAGGATTAAAAAATTGAATGCATATTTATTGTTTCTTTTTCGAATTAACATATGGGGCTGTCTGGCGAATCCACGCTGTTTGAAAATTTACTTCATATAAGTTTTCGCACTTAAAAAAATATGCACAAATGCGCATAGCTCCATAAGCTTGCTAATATTATTATATCTTAATCTTTACAGTACCCGATAAGAATTAACACATCGGTGGTTATGTTAAATTTTGTATATCTATCTATATAAATATGTACACATAATTACATGGCTTAATCAAACAATATAGAGAGAGATTTACTGAGGTAATATTTATTACTTACTGCTAAAAAAAGCAATTGCATTGTTTTAATGAATATAATCGGCAAGAGGACTTGCAAAAGTGTAATAGCATCTAATTAGATTCTGGTTTGCAAAAGAGAGTTATGTCTCTTAAATGATTAACTTTAAAATCCAACGATCCGCTTAGAAAAATATTTTTAATGAATAGTTTGCATTTATTAAATGCCCATTTTGGTTTTTTTAAAGATAACAGAATCGCCATGTGAAGAAACCAGTCAAGCAAATTTCATATAATTGTTTAGGCTTATATTTAATGTGAGGTCAAATATTTTAAGACCACATATATGAAACAGGGGAAGAAAAATATCGTCCATTTCACCTATCATATTTTATCCCATTGCACTCAGAAATGTAATTCGATGCATGATTATTCACTAATACCAGGACTTGCTAATTGCTCCGAAGAATAAATGTATATAATTGCTTTAAGATGAATGCACCCAAAATATTAATCTAATTATTTTTACTACTCTTCAAAGTAAAACTTCAAAATGGTCCACCGTCTTGCAAGGTGTGTGAGAGGAGTGATCGAGTTCAAATGTCTAAAATTATAATCTCTGTTTTCCAACGGCTTACACTTATCGTAAAGAGAAATGCTCACTAGCATTAGCTGTCACAAACGTTTCTTTTTCTATTTTTTAATTTTTTTACTGTATACAACTCGTTTTCTGATGAGATTGTTTTTAGGCATGACTGATTAAACAAATCATGTGAACAAATAATGAGTCAAAACAAATTGATTCATCTAATTACAGATCAATTTGTTTTGATTCATTATATTTAATTTCAAGCTGAATTCATATTTGTGTAAAATTTTTAATAATATTCTTTCACAATTTGAGAAATAAAATATTTTTTGGGGGAACTGTATTAACTTATGTTTTCAATTAAATTTTATTTAGTTTAGCTTAAAACGTAGAGCATACGACGAAAAATCAATTCCTGCTCAGTGATAATGGTTTCCTGTTAATCTGATTACGTAATAGCTGACTGATCAAAAATTCTTAAATGTTATAGCCCAAAAGAGTTTATCCTACCGTTTCGGCTATCATCTTCAGTTCAATTATTTAATTCTCTTTTTAAGCACAATGAAAATCCTTTTAACTCAGGAATTATATTATGTAATTGAAGATTTACAATTACGAAATCGCTAATTCTGCCCTCATTAAAAGAGTTATCTTGCTTTACAATGAATTATTTTCACTTAGTGGATATAATGATTTCAAATTAACAACCCCTTGTTAAAAAATATATATAATGATGGTGCTTTGTAAAAGCAGAAACAGAATAACCTACACAATTATAATAATTGAACACTTTGTAAGTACGCTTGTTTCATTAGTTGATTGATTCTTAGTAAACAAAAGTGAGATTTATCTGCAGTTGTCTCACAATCTGTGTGATCATTGATTCAAAGGATATTCTCATTGCTTAGCTTTGTTTTATAAGCTTAAGGATATCCTTCTTTAGCGATTGACTATTCAAATTAGAACAATTCAGTGTAAATAATAGTTTATGCATGCAAGATTTGTTTCCCTACGTTTATGATGAGTTATTAATTATTCAGTTCTCGATTTACCAATTTTTGCTATTATAGTATTTTAAAATAATGTCTGAATTGCTTAAATGTGTCCTTAAAATGAGAATTTTACTTTCTTTAGTTGATATATGACTATGTAAGATTTTATGCAATTTTAATTGTTATTGCTCAATTCATAACAAATAACATTAAATTTCGAATTATAGGTAATCTTTTCCCACTTATAATTGGAGATCAGTAAAGAAAAAAGTTCATAGTTACTACAAATTGGCTTAATTTAATGTTTTTAATAAATTGAAATGTGCAATATAAATAGTCAAAATTATATAATTTTTTAAAAAATAATTAATGTCGTTATAATTAGCTAAAATGTACAAATGTGTAATTATTTTTAATGACTACATTTTAAATTAACAATCACCTCTTTTTACAGATAGAAGGTTTAAAAAAGGAATAAATTCTTTCCATGGAATTTTTGATGATTTACTCAACATTTGCTTTGTCAAATATATTCTGTGAAAGAAAGTACTTTTATACAAATTCATGCATTATCCCTTAAGATAATCTAACTGCTTGAACTTAACAGTCAATTTCATTTTTTTCTGTTTGAGTATTGGTGACTGATTTAGAAAATATACAATTCGATTTAATAGTAGGCTTAGAAATTAGGACACACCAAAACATTTTTTATTCAATTTTTATCTGGTGAAGCTTTATATTCACATATCAGAGCGGTAAATTAATTCATTCTGCATGATTTTGAAATTAAACTTAAAATATTTTTAATTTTTTAAATCTTTATTTTGAGAATCAGTTTTATATTTCTGCATTAATAACTAATTTGGAAAAATGTAAAAATAAAAGAGGGAATTTAAAAGTTTATTAGAAGATATCCTTATTTCTTTTTAAAAAATCGAATATTACTTTGTTTTTTTAAGGTTCATTTGAGTTAGGAATCAGTTTATTATAAAGGATAAATTCAAATTTCATTCTAATATTCTTAAGTAATAAAAGGTAATTGAATAATAATAATGCAGACTAAAATTTTTTAAAGCCTTTAATAGAAAGTGTTATAAAAACAATATAACTTAATCTTTCAAATAAAATTTCCAATAAAGCTCATAGATATGAGTTCAAAGTACTTTAACTTAAAGACAAGCACTATTTTATATCGATTTATATATGAGTAAAATTTATTATGCATAATCAAAAGATACTACCTCAAAAATGAAACTATTTTCCTTTCATGTTATGGAAAGAATAAATTTGACGAGTATCTGCAACAAATTGATCGAGCAGAAAATTGCAATAAGTCATTTGAAATGTAATAGAATTAAATTGAAATAGTTCCATTAATTAAAAATTAAGTAGTAAAAGATAATGCATAAAAATTAGGAACTATCATGACATGTTTGGCACACACATATTGTAAGTAAATAAATGTACTTAGGTCTAAAAATTATTTTCATTTTCATTTTATTTATCAAAATATCTCTAACTAATATTTTAAATGAATGTACAGGATGGCCATAATTAAACTGACAGTGCTCACAGTGTTCTATAGTGCGATCTTTTTGCCGGAATGACGCCACATTTTGTAGAAAGATTAAACAAGACGGGGGACGAAGGATTCCGCGAAAAAAAGAATGGTTCCAAAAAACCCCTCTAGGGGAATATGTGGCTCTGTGTAATAGAAAATAGAATGTTAACAAATGCAAATAAATACGAAAATAATATTCCCTTTTATTTTGTAGATTTGCTGATTTACTTCAAGTGCAGTATGGCAGCACTTTTAAAAAAGCGAAAAATTTACAGGAACACTGATAAAGTCTCTTTATTTGCAATTTCACTTACGGAGTAACAGAGAACGCTGAGCGAAAGAAGTTCGTTATTCAATTGGCTGTTGTGTTACTTTTCGAAACAATCGGATTGAAAGTTTATGAACAATAATAACCTTCTCCTTCTTTAGTCGAGCGTGCGTTTCTGGTCAAATTCTTTTCCTTTACCAATGCAGCGCGTCAGCCGCACATCGTGCTTTTAGAAAGCAGAAAAAATGCCTAAAGGCAGCTGTCCTTTATCAGTTAATTGACTAAACGTAATTGTTGCGAAGTTTGAGAAAACAGGGTCTCTGAAGGTTCAATCAGGCAGAGGACGAAAACTTGTTCCTCAGGATACAATCGAAGCAGTTGACACGACGATTGTCGACTGGGGACAAGATAATATTGCTGACACTTCTAGCGCTCGTGGAGTAGCCCGGAATATGGATATGTCTCTTATGGTAAATCTTATGAAAGATTATCCACTTCTATCCACACAAGATCTACCGTGTACAAGAGTTATGTCATACCGACCACAATAAGAGATTGTCTTTCGTTCTGAATTTTCTTGCCAGAATGGAGGTGGATGAGGCTTAGCCCGTGGAAAGTCTTATGGGGAGACGAGACCCACTTTAACCTGAAGGGAACTGTGAATATACAGAACTGCCCAAAATTGGGATGACACATCACCACATGCAGTCAAAGCAATTCCCTTATATTCACCAAACATAACTGTTTGGTGTGGGTTCACAGCGGAATTTATCATAGGTCCATTCTTCCATGTGAACCTTACCCCAACACGACCAGTAACCTGTTCTGTTACCGGATAGAAATATCGCCACATGTTGAACAGCTTTGTCATTCCGACATTTCAGCAAAGACAATGTCTGGGGGAAATCCTTTTCATGCAAGATGGAGACTCTCCATACGTTTCTTTACGGGTACAACAGCTGCTACGACAGAAATTCACAACTCAAAGAGTAATTAGCCATTGTTTTCCAACTGCATGGCCACCTCGGTCCCCTGATCTTGTCCCATGTGACTTCTGGCTATTGGGTTACCTTAAGTCCAAGCTCTATCAAGGAGTTGTCCAGGACCTGGTTATGTTGAAAGATAACATGTCACGGACTGTACGGGATATTCTTGCAGACATGTCACTTTCTGCTGTTGAGAATACTGTGCACAGAATGCAATATGCGGTCCACAAACATAGCATCCACATTGAACATGATTTGAATGTGCAAAATAAAAGGTAATTTTATTTCTGTAACACTCTATTTTCTATTACACAGCACCACATATCAACCTAGCGGTGACTTTTGAAACTATTTTTTTTTGTCGTGGAATCCTTCGTTCCCCGTCTTGTTTAATCTTCCTACAAAATGTGGCGTCATTCTCGCAAAAAGATCGCGCTACAGAACACTGTGAGCACTGTCAGTTTAATTGTGGCCACTCTGTTCTTACACAGTTTCAGAATACAATCAAATATTTATTTAAAAAATTTATTTGTTTCATATTTATGCGTGTTATATCTGTCTAGACACTAAAATGTCATAATGTTAAAAAATTTGGAAAGCAGTATTGCTATTGTATTACAAGTAATACAACAGCAATGTCTGAAAATGCACAAAAATAAAATAGTAATGCGAATGAGAGATGACAGAATGCTAATAGATTAAAGTAATCTTCAGTTATTTACATAATTATTATGTCTTACTTCAAGGTTGTCATTATTTTAATATTTCAGAAAGTATTTACTTTAAATATTATCACCGTAACATTAACAGTTAAATTATATGCAATATTATTCTATGGAATTAAATTGAAAGAGTTTTGTATTATATATTACTTAAAATGACCATGTCAAAGTTACTATTTATTAAACAATATTACCTCATTACATATTTTATCAATTTTTGACATTGAATACATTAAGTTTATTATACTTTAAATGAAAATTAAATCTATAGATTCTAACTAACCAACTCAATAATAGATTCGAATTAACTTATAATAGGTGATATAAGCTTAACATGAAACATATGAATTTAAATTCTACAACAATTTTCAAGCAATTCAACGATTTTATTGGTTTCCATAGACTTGCCATAAATTTTTTGCATTTTTTTATTGCCTTAAAAAATTTGTTTTTCAATTTTTTATATATTTTATATTATCTATCAATTTATTGTATCATTAGAAGTGCCTGCTATGTTAATGTTGTTTTATTAAAAATATATAATGGTGACACAATTTTTGAACAAAATTCAAACAGAAATATACAAAAACAGTTTGTAACACTTTATATATAAAAATCAATTTATTAATGCATCGTAATGAATTAAATTTTAAAACAAAAAAATATAATAATTGAATATTAAGGATCAATTATATAAAGATTCATTAACTTTTCAATCATATTTACAAAACAAGGAAATAAATTTAATTATTTAATACAATTTTTTATTTTAATATTACATATCATTTGTTAGAATCTTGAAGGATTAGGAAATATTTATTTAATTCACCTGTTAGAATGACTAACAATACCTAACTAACTGCTTTAAGTGCCACCAAGCATTCTTCTTAATTAATAGAAACAGTATCACTCTTTTATTTTTTATTTTTTATTGCAAATGCTTTCTTTTTATTTCATTTGCATTGAGGGAAATCTTATGCATCCTCGTTTTCAAACTGCATCATTTAACATGTAAAGTTGTGTGAAAAGATATTATGCATAAAACTTTTAAAAGACTATCAATGATGATTATATCTTTCGGAAGTACACTGCTCAAAACAATTAGGGGAGCAAGCATAAAAATCACGAAAACCGTGCGAGACAGCAACGTATTGTCAAACAATGGGTAGTACAAGCGCATCCATGCGCAATACAGAGAAAAAAACGAAGTGGGATTCAGCTTTAATTCTTGGCCGCGCAGCAATGCGTCGTCCGAGCAAGTCCCAAACATGCTCGATTGCATTCAGGTCAGGATAGCACGCTGGCCATTCCATATGCTTTATTGTTTCAGCTTCAAGCATGTTCTCCACCAGACGAGCTCTATGCGGTCGGGCATTATTATCCTGAAAATAAAGGAATCGCCAATGGCTCCAGGGTAAGGGATGACATGAAATCGCAGTACCTCGTCTGCATACCAGCGGCCCGTCAAAGTGCCATTCCGAATGATATGCTGGTCCGTACGTCCACCTATGCTGATTCCACCCCATACCATCCAAACAGCTCGTCTGTATTGCGACCTTTCACGAACGAATGCTGGGTTATTTCGAGTCCCCCTCTCCCGCCATACCAGAACATGTCGAGTGTCACACTCCAGACTGATTCGGGACTCGTCTGTAAACAACACTTGGCTCCAATCATGTTGCTGCCAATCTCGATGTTAAACAGTCCATCTTTTTCAGGCCACATGGTGGCGTCGGGTCAACGGAATGCAGACCATTGGCCTTCGTGCCTAGAGCCCTCCCCCATGAAGCCTATTACGTACTGTTTGGCTGGACACCCTTCGTTCTGTTGCCAAGAACAACTGTCTTTGCAGCTGAGTAGTATTCTCTGTTCTGTTTCGACAGGCTGTTAACCATATATACCGGTCATCAGTTGCTGTAGTGGCACGTGGCCGACCTTGCCCTGGTCGACGTCTAACATCTCCTGTTTCTTGGAATCGATTAAACAGCCTTGCAACAACAATTCTGGCGACCCCAACAGCGTCCGTGACACTCCGTTGTGTTTGGCCTGATTCCAGTCGGCCTATGACACGCCATGCCACGGATTCCGGTAAATCACATTGTTCAGACATTCTCATAAGCTTGTCTCAAAAAACAGAAAGACTGATCAATCAAATTTCACAGTTACGGCAATAA
>JAOUZG010012295.1:0-18548 GCA_026289955.1 Argiope argentata | reverse complement strand
TCTTAAAAATACGCATAAGTGATACGTATGAGAATTCATGTCGCGCGCCGTGAAATATTTTGAATTAAGATCATGAGCCGGCATAACAGGTCACTCTCTCATAGCTGTTATCCTTAGGGTTGGAATAGCTGTTATCGTTTTTCAAAATAATTTTTTGCCCCTCGTACTCGTCACGCCACTGTGGTGAATCGAGTTTGCATGATTTTTACATAGATGGCGAGGTGAGCTTAAAATTCTGGGTTGATATATGTGCCACTACATTGTGCATCATGCTAATCATTGATGCATGCTAATAAGTAATATATAATTTTATTATAAAGCTTTGTTTCACTATCTTTAGAAAGGCAAAGTTGCAGCATTCTAGAAATATTCCATAAGCATTAGTATTGTGGATAAAACTGTGGAAAACTCGGGAAAGAAATCAATCCCTGCATTTTTCAGGAAGTTCCACTTACTAGGAATGTACAGTTAAAACAACCGGCATCTCTTGAATTTCGTGAGCGCAACGTTGTGAAACAAAATAACATAAACGAGAGTTCGACCCTCGCGAGTAACTCCCAAAAATTGACATGCGAAATGATAATGTTGGGAAAATTTAGAGTAATTCAAGACTCTAAAACACTCTTTGAAAAAAATAATAAACAATAAAAGGGAGGAAATCACATAAAAAAAATCGAAAATCAATGAGTGAATGACTAGAAGAAATTCCGGTTTTGACTTAGTTTAAATTTTCATAAATCAGCTCCCTACGCAGGTTTCAAGAGTTTGCATGTTTTCTTTAAGATAATAGTGTTGACTTGCAATCTGATTACATAAATTTGTAGATTTTCTGTGTTACGAGGGTCAAACTTACTTTTTTTTTGAGTAGCAAATAATATTGAAGAATATTATTCAATTGCGTAACATGTCGCTCTACCAGAATAGCCAGTTCCTCACATTACATTGGTTCATGATGATTAAAGCTATATTAAACGATTTACTGCTTGAAATCCTGTAATAGCTTAAACTAATTATAGTATGAAAGTAAAACAAATATGCGGAACTAGATCATTTCAATCTGATGGAAAATTCACCTTTCAACTCACGCAATGTCTCCTCCCTGGGCTGTGTCAAACATTGCATAGTTCACACGGGATGGATGCGAGGGCATGGGGAGATCTCGGAGCACAGTTCCCTGTCTCCGCCACTGGCAAGTCAGTCGTTTCAGTGGCGCGCTGTTGTCCGATGTCACGCGTAGTGCGGAATAAATGAGCACTCTTTCAAAATCTGTCCGGAGTCCGCGCTCGTTTGGTACAAAGGCCGCTTGTCTTCAAATACATTTGCATTCCTTCTGTGTCTCTGTTAGATTGTTAGCAAATATTAATCCCTTTCTATATTACTCATATATTTCTATTTATGTATCAGTTTGCTATTTATAAAATCTCACTATCCAAATCGCATATCCCATAGGACTTTCATAAAGATATTTATCGGTCCAGTGTAATCGTCTAGCAATGCTGCACAAATGAGTACAAATAACTTGAAAAGTGCACACAAGAATAGGTAAGGGCATAATGCGCATTGCTTTTGAAATGAATGGGTGACGATAACCGATACTTTGAGTACAATGCAATATCGAACAGTGTATGAATACTTACTGGAGACACGAAATATGTACGAACACTTTATGAGTAGCAGATTTCCTATAATATGCTTCCGTGTTTTGTGACTTTTAAACGGATTTCTGCTAAAATCTGAACATTTCGCAGAACTTGGATCATTCAGTTTGAATTTGTACATAAATTTCGGTAGTTAAAATAGATATTCTTAATACAAAACTGGATTCACAAGACGGTAATAAACTTGTAGAAATAGTCCCTTTTGAGCATTTTTTTTATTCAAACTGTCATTGAACATTCAACGGAAACATTCATGAAAACATTCAACCGATGAAACCATTCCGGTTATTTTACCCGAACGGTTGCAGTCCCCCGGTGACCGCAGATTTCTCAAACACTTTTTTTTGTCGAGAAATTTGGAATAAGTTCGATTTAGAATCGATATTTTTATTTTCAAATTTATTTACTCATATAATCTATTTAGCAATGTTGACTAACTGAAAATGTTTAAAAAAATGACTAATTTTCAAAATTTATGTTTTCAACATTTATTTTTTACTATTTAATTATTGTAAATATTTATTTACTAATATTTACAAAACTTTCTAGTATCATTGCTTTTACTTATTAAAACTAATGACTGTTTATTTACCAGTTATGCATTTTTTTATTTAAAAGAGCTAAAATTTAAAAAAAAGTTACTACAACTTTTTATGAAAAAAGTTTTACAATCTACTTCAATCCATCAATTACACGCCGAGATTTGATTCAGTGCCTATTTTTGAAGCTCCTAACTTCTTTTGAAGCTTTGGCTTATCCAAAATTATTTTCCGGAAACAGCATCATGAGCCGTCACTTCATATTACTCACTATGGAAACATGAAGATGTGTGTGAAGCTGCGAGTTCGGTTCTTCCGATGAGTCATTCCCATTTTCCCGCCTTTGAAAAGGAAGGACCGAAGGATTCTTCATTAAATGTTGAAGTTATCTGTGATTGAGTGGCTTTAGGAAAGCCTAACCTTCGCCCCAAAACAACAAATTTCGATTATAATGCAGCTGCACTGTTTTTAAAACGCACACAAAAAGAAAGTACTCAGTTTCTCGTATGAATGAATGTAAGGAAATTCGATTGCAGTGCAGATGCACCGGTTTTGGTACTTGTGCATACACGAAGAGAAAGCATTCTAATCGTCATAAAATTCGCCCTTCTAAGTCTGGTGAATTTCTGCGCTTCGCATAAAAAGGGCGAATTTCACGTTTCCTGGTGTACAAAACAAACTCTTTTTGGGATAATTTTTACCTGCCAACACAACCCTGATGTTCTAGACGGATGAAGTTCGTTCTGTTGTCTGTACACCGTGTTTATAGAATGTCGACTAAATTTAATAAAAATGCATCTTCGTATATTTCTGTATTTGTATACGGATGCACTGTATTATCATAAAATTTGATTATTTTATGATTGAATTGTGGTCAAATTTACACTCATTTGTTGTTGTTAATTGTTTTCAAATGTTGCGTAGGTGAGTATTCTCGCTGACAAAAAGCTGTTTAAATGCTTAACGAATCAACTCTGACTTTTAACTGCCTTTTAAACGCCATTTCACCATCGATTAAGCATCCACCCAATCAAATGTTGGTTCTACAAATATGCCTTCGCCTTATATTGTATCGGTTGAGAAATTATCATAAAATTCAATAATATTCGATTCATAAGAAAAGACTGAAAAGCAGAAAGAATTAAAGAGAGGGAAAAAGGTGATTTTTAGTTCATTACCGGGTAAAACTGTGTTTTTAAACCTTCTTTCTGTTAAACTTGCGGCATGTGGAGGTTTTAAAAGAACTCTCTAGACACGTTCCCATCGTATCATTATTTCATTTTCACTTCCGTTCATAATGAAATGTGAAATGTATCAGTAGATAATTGTACTGTTACATTAGTCTGTAGTTTACATACGTAGAGTCCGCTATATGCATCAATATGTACCACAATAAAGTATATGTACACATGCTCTGTGTATATAAACATTCCTATTCAATGTTCGTAGTTCGTGCGTTTTTAAAAGACGGACGGTTCTAGTGTAACACACTCCTTTTGTTAGATTTTTGCTATCTAAATTTTATTTTTTCTCTCAAAGTAGGAAAGAACTAAATCAAATTTTAGAAAAGTCGTATTGAGATGGTTGTGCATGCATCTTTTAACATTATCAGTGTATTATATCAGAGATAAATTTACACTGTTTTTCATGTTCCTAAATTGAAACTATTTAGGTTGCCATACGTGATTTTCATTTGACGTCCCTCGAAAACGGGACGGAAGTATTTAAATATTATTTTTTATAAACAATGTTGAATATTGAACTAAAGGTTGAAATAATTATTAACTTTTGCCACAAATGGAAAAAGGCAGCTTGAAAAAATATTTTATGAAGCTATCACAAATACAGTATGTATAATATTGGACATGATATTACATCTATCCTTAGTGCATTTTGTTTGTGTGTTTTAAAATAAATAATTAGAGTGTGTGTTTTTTTCTTTTTGAAAATTGAACAACAACTGAAATCAGATACTTCAAGCTGAAGAAAACTGCCATTTTTTTTAAAATAACAATTTGATGCAAATGTGTGTTTAAGTTCGTATTTATTTCATGATGGAAAATTCAAAATTACTCTGCATTGAATATTAATGAAAGACTTTAATTAATCTATAAATGAATGGCATTTGCATACTTATCATTAAAAGTGAATCAAAATCTAACTAAAAACATACATCTTAGACATACATCTAAAACATACATCTAACTAATAACAACAGCTTTATTGTATATATACTTTTTTAACCATTGTTTGTTTACTATTTTTTAAGAACGTTTTGCATAAAAACCAATGAGTAAAAAGCCCATTTAATGACGTATTACACATTCATATAATCACTTCTATTAAAGTATAAATGGTTATCTAAACACTTTTCGCATAAAGTTAACTATTATAACTATTTTTTCCTTTAATTGTCCAAATATCAATATGGATCACAACACAAAGGCAACCTTAAAACCCTTTAATGACATCCGATAAGGGCAAATACGAGTAATATATTAACCCCTTGACATACGAATTTATTTAACTTTCAAATTAAATGGCACATTCTATTTTGGTCATTTATTGTTAATTTGATTTTTTTAAATAATATATGGAGTATTTGGGATATTAAAGTGTTTTGAATTAATATGTGCGTATTTAAATACTCCATTCTATGGTTTAACTGCAGACTTGAAACTAAAAATTCAGTAACTCGATGCCCGTGTCAGACACGTCATTGTATGCGAAGGGGTTAATGTGTCTTCGAAGTTCCTTGTCTCAAATTATACTATCGCTAAAATATTATAAATGCATGTTTTCAATCCTTCGATTCAAATTAATGTATGAACGAAATTCGATTCAAAATAATGTATGAATACAATATTGAGGATAATTCTTAATTCTTTTCTTCGCTTTCTTTTCTCGTAAACTGAATGAAATCCCAGAGTTTAATGTGATGAAATTATTCGTGTATAAAAATGTTGAGGAGTGATAATCTGTGCACAGTTATTGATTATTACCTAAATTCCCCCGTGAGTGAAATGAGGCCAGCAGGCAAGCAATTCATCGTCTCTCCGTATCTTCTCCGCACACTTTGAATAAAATCGTGCCGTAAATTTTCTGGAAGGAATGCATTCCTGTAATTTAATTATTTTTCTACTTTGGAGAATGAATAGCTATCGTATCATTCAAATTTGATGAATAGAATGATCATTTTATTGCATATTTTATCACCAGGAGTTTAAAAAAAACTGAGATGTCTGAATATGTAATGAGATTCAACTGATTGGATCATTTAAATTTCCATTAGATTAATTCTGCATGTAAGCATATTTCTATGATCATTTACAAAAAAGATATTTCCGCAATTAGAATATTACACTGCCAGTTGCAGCCCGTCTTTTACTGCAACAAATCTGCGCTGCTTTTTATTTCTTCTCCTTTTTTTAAACCCTGCATTCACTCTTTTCTTCCGTTGAGTTGAATGCTTCGAATATGTTTGAAATATTTTATTATTCGTATTTTAAACTTAAATAGGAATCGTTCAGTTACTACGAGTATCAAATTCGATTGAAGGAAATTCGACCCAAGGATTAGAAAAAGAGGGCAAGAACAAGTCATTGCATTCGGTGCCTGTGTTCATAATGACATGGCATGGGATAAAATTGAAAGACAGGAACCATGACTGAAAAGTACCTACTGTCATCGAGGATGGGAACATTAACCTGTTCGTCAGTTCAGGAAGACTGAGAAGATACTTGTTTATGTAGTGTTTTCGCATTTTCGAGGTGAATGGTCTCTGTATTTTGAAATTTGTGGGCAAATATTTGTCTTGGAAACGACTGAATTGATAATATTTTCAGTACATATATTCATCAAATGTAAAATATTCGAATTCGAATACTTTCTCTTATTTTTTTTATTTTAATTTCTTTATTGTGATTGTTGTGCCCCTAGACATATTTTAGTCCCATCATCTACTTCCGTGCTAAATTGCATTGTGATTAAGATAAAAAGACGAATGCAGTAAAATTACAATCAACCAATCAAATCGATCTCGACGAGATTCAGATAAACCAACGATTGTTTCTTAGAGTAAAAAAAAAAAGAGAATTTTTCTATTAGCGTATTAATGTTATGGCTAAAAACGCAGTGCTGTTTATTCGTATTCTATATAGAAATCTGACTGTAAATATCGATTCAAAGTTCACTGCTTTACACAAAAAGATGCGGAATACCATTCCTCTGTAAGCATAGCGAAATTAAAGGACAGTAACATTAGTAACATTTTCTTTCCTGTTTCAAAAATACGGACTATGCAGTGTCGATTCCCACTTCCCAAAAAATGTCTTTCCTGACTCTAAAAAAATTAACATGTCATAAAGCTATCAGAAAAGCGTTTCAGAATTAGATGAATCGTTGAGTTAATAAAGAAGACCGCTTTGAGTTAATAAAGAAGAAATCCATCTATCTTTAAAAACACACATTTTCGTTTTATTTTCCATTTTTGAGGTGACAAACCACTCATGTTCGTTTCTAACTCGTCGCATCACCAAGGATAAATTGAATTAAAATAGGCTTAATTAATAAATTTAAGAATTAGAATTACTTTGTTACTTTTAGAGACTACTTCACGACAGGAAGTTTGTTTCATTTTGAAAACTATATATTTTGGATATTTTTAAAAATAGATTTCCTATGCATCTTGTATATATAAAACTTGAAATAGCTATAATAACTTATGACTCATATAATATATAATAACTTGAAATAGTTATCATGAACATATGTAGCAATGTACCAGCCTACAGCGTCATTCTTTTATGAGCTATATAACGGAAGACAAAACACCGTTTTATAATGCTGTCTTTTACATTTTTGGTAGTGCAATTGAGTATGATGAGCATGCGTTTGCTGCACTAGTAGTGGACTGAAATGCTGACGTGTTTCCTCTAATTCAAAAATATATTTTCGCATAATTTAATTTAAAACAATTAAATCATGTTATAATTAATTTTCGTGATCTGAAAATAAATTATAAAATCAGACTTTTTTCATAAAAATTATGATATTTTCAAATATTTTTATGTTTTATAGTGTTGCTCTTTAGGGCCATATATCCATGATCAAATGAAAATTACCTCAATTCTACGATTCCTGTGCGTGAAGGCATCCGCATTCTCAAAGCAGGACATCTGCGGATGTTTCGTGCATTAGTAGAAAACAGTTAAATGTGACTTGATGAAGTAACCATAAATAATTTTATATTTCTACAAAATGAAAAGAGAAAAAAAAATACTATAGTGGCGATGTTGATTGTAATTGTTGTAGCTAGTGATTGCTGTTCTCGTGTCAATGGATTGGATTAAGCTTAGTTTCCAGGAGACACTCTGTATCAATAATTGGTTTCACCTATGATTGCGGGGATTTCTGGCTACCATTTATTTTCAACCGCAATATATTTGGAGTCCTCGTCACACAATTCTGGCGATGGTCCCGTATATTAGTCTTTGGCACTTCCGTCAGCCTCATGTGTGGTAACAATATCTCTACCTATATCTTTTAGTGCTATCTCTGGACAAAGAAGTATCGCAATCTAAACAGGCCAGAATTCTGTCTGTTGGTCCACGAAAGGTATTTCATTTCTCTTCTACCATCAAAGAAAAATCCAATGGATGCATTTTCCCATTTAGCACCCGGAAGCGCGCTCACTGGAGATTGCAGGCTCCCCCGAGAGGTTTTTAGTTTCTGTTGCTGTAATTATTCAATGTAGGCCGTTTTTATTTGATTAAGGTTGGAATCTATATTCACAACAAAAAGGCATTTTCATTACCAGGACATAATTTCGTAAAGCGTAACAATGAGCTGGTAATAAAGCAACTTGACAGAATAGATATGCCCTCCTCCCCCCTAGAAACTCAAAATGTGTTGATGACAAAGGGTTATCTGCACAGCACACAAAGACTTGCGAAAAAACGATTTCAGTGACCTTCGAAAAAAAATAAGTTCAAAAATTTAGAATTTTACCCAATTAAAGAGGATGAAGACGGCATTTCGGTCAGTGCTCAGTTTTAAGAAAGATGCATGCAATGGCCGAGGTTCGGTTTCCCCGACAATGGAGGAATTCACGACGTCCCCAAACTCTGGTTAAATCCGATCGGCCATCACTGCAACATAACGAAAACGCCTCGGGTCAGAGGAGGACGGTGAATTCCATTCACTCTAAAGCTACAGAGAGGAGGAACAATGAGCAATCATTTATTTCCTCTGTTTATTTGCTTTGTAAATTATACTTATATCCTATCCTGAAGCAAAACGAGAGCTCTTATGAATTCTGCACTACCTTAGCCATAAGATGTTTGGACTCCTTTCTCTGTCTTCCACATCATTTTGAAAGAAGCGCGTGGATCTCAAAGGATTTAACATTAAGGATCTCAAAGGATTTAACATTAAGGATTAGTTGGTGACATCGATTCTACCACCAGAATTATTTGAACGCTGGATAATAGAGAAGCTGCATTAGCACGAAGTAAAATCTCAAGTCTTGTATTTATAAGGAATTAAAAAATTTATTTCAACATTTAATAATGATGGAGTTGTTAAGGAAACTTATCGACTATTTTATAAATATGACAATTATCTAATTATCACTGTTTCATTATTTGTAATCTTTAATTGAAAAGATTTTATAACATAAAGCATTTCAGCCCATTGCATATACATCGAGATGATCGCGCTTTACTCTTTCCATACCTTTTAAACTGTTTTCATTTTGAGTCTGTCAACAAACTAAAGCGCTACCTCGTAGTATCCACTTCTTCCAGTCTTCGTGTAAATATATCGGACAATCTGTATCGTTGTGCTCACAGGTGGCGAAATGAGGAGAGATAGAGAAGCACTTATATCATTCAACAAAGTAGCGAGTCCTTAAGAAAATGTACGCCTGTAAATAGCTTTTGATTCTATTTCATAGACTCGGTTCACTGAAGTCAAAGTAACATGCAAGCTCTCACACTCTGTGCTGTGATTCTTTCTTTTTATGGCGAGACGCGCAGCTCATCAAAACAGTCCGTTGGAAGGCTCCTTTTACGGGGAAATGAACTGACTTAAGACTGAATTCAAGATTTTTTTTCCTTCCAATTTTTATGTTTGGAGGCGTTGTTTATCTAGAAAAGTAAATTCTAAGAAATGATCCAATTTTTCTGTCCAGTTGCGTTTGAACATAAAAAGTACGTACTAACACTTCTATTGACCATTGCAATTATTGTATTGACCATTTAAAATAATCACTGTATTCATTCCCGGATGTTGAATGGGATGAAAGGAAGTTGCGACTTCATATTTAAGCGAAAACATCATTAATTTAATTAGTAAAAATTTAAGTAGGAAAATAATAGATATTAAAAAGCTATAAAATGATTTTTCACTCTTTAAAATTTAATTTTTGTCACTTTTTTTCGAATAGACCATTACAATGCTATCTGAAATCGTTGAATAACACTTTTAGAATGGTAATATTTTCTGTCCTCAAATTCAGACCGATAGAAAAGTATTTTTAAGCATTTTTAAAAGACTTTTTTTTTTGATAAATTTTTTCATAAAACTAATTCAGATATAGAGACAAAATTTTTACCCGATATTTTATTTTTTGTAACATACATTCTACTGAGTTTGCAAAAATGTCAACTGAAAGAATTTTAAAACTTTTTTCACAATTTACCCTTTTTAAAATTTAAGTGACTCCTTCTCTGTTTAAACCGCCTCATCTTCGGCAGCTCATTGAAAATCACTTTTAATGTCTGTCTATGTCCTGTTTAAAATTTTCTTCTCAGATTTTACTTAGAATTATTAAAACGCCAAGACTACTGTTGCATTTTTACCGCATTATGCACTCCAACTAAAAATACACACAGTATTTTGTTTCAGATGACCCACTGAACAAACTGGGTCTCTAGAATTGTTAAGTATTTTTGCCACATTGTTAAGTATTTTGCTACTTTTCATGATGATTCGATTGGAAAGGCAAAATGGCATAGCTCACAACAGTTGAATTGTAAAAATTGATTGTTCTTATTTTTTAAAAACATTTTAGGAATGTCATGAATAAATTTCTCATATTAAATTATTCTGACTTGATTTTGTAATATTTGTTGTAAATTATAATAAAATTTTCTTGGTTTTATTTTTAAAATTATTGATGAATGGTTGTATTGTTATTGCTATTTTGAAGAAAATTACCTTGTCTTTTGTAAAATTGGCAGTTATTATTAAAACTAAATAAATGGTCTTGCTTTTTCAATATTGTAGAAAAATTTAAATGCTTCGAAGGGGATGTGGAAAATGAATGCCATTTAATTGAGCCCCTGTGCTTAAACATACCTGCTGACATTTTCTCTGCTTTAAATCAATTTACTGCCTTATTCTAAAGTTGCATCGCCTTATTTTCTTATAGCGTGATGTAGTGTGATTGAATAACATGCTTTGTAAAGTGTGTTTTGTATTTGAGATTCATTGTACAACTGCAAAGTAATTTTGAGTGTTTTGTGTAACATTATGTATTAGAATATTAAAATATTGAATCTGAAATGGGTCGCAAAATTATTGAGATTCTTTTCAAAATATTCTTTCATAAGCAATATAAATTTTTAATTTCATTTCCTCTAAATAGATGTCTTTAAACTGACGGTGCTCATTTTACGATTTCGCTTTTTGACTCAACGCAGCCAAAACAAAAGCAGTAAAATCTTAAAAATCTCTAAAATCGAATGTGCAATAAAAGGAGGATGACATGCAGCGATACAATATCCAACTACAATACCAATGAACAAATTGGAATACAAAATCGAGCTCAAATTTATAAATTGTCTGCGCAATACAGAACATCTACTTGAAGTACTTTCGTTTTCTGAATCAAAATTCACGATTCTTTGCATGGCACATGTTTTTAAAACAGCGCAGTGAAAGCTTCGCTTCCAACGTGTTCAGATTTTTCTTCGAAAGCACCTCCACTCCGCTTGTTGGTCCATTATTAGATGTTTGGATATTTTGTGGGTCTTCAGAAGGGATGTTGCACACAAAAAGAGATTTTTTTTCACAGGTTTTGACAAATAGATTCTCCAGGAAGGTATTTTACTTAATTACAGCAATCTGTATTTTCCATTTTCAAGAAAAATATTTCTATCACCCCTTATCAAGATAAAAACTGTGGAAATTTGTCATTACCTTTTTTGAAAGTTAAACCCTGCGATGATCAGCACCTACTATGCCATCTGACCTGCCAAAGCTCGGTATTTTTGTGCCAGCTCAACTCAGTTACTTTTACTTGTTCTACTGCTAATTTTTCGTGCTCCATTCCTTTTTCTGTAGTATAAATCTTTGTTTTTGTTAAAAGCCGCAGTGTTTTTAAAAGTTCTCAGTATATAAGTCGAAGAATCTTTCCCATCCCTCCTGATGGAGCTTTGGCTATAATAGTTTTTATTATTCGCTAGTGGAAATGAATGCCATTAATCTTAAATGACAGGTAGGTTTATTTCTTAATTATTTTTGTCTTCCGTTTTTGATCTTGCTTCTTTTTCTCTAGATTTAAAAGAAAAAAAAACGGATTAAGAGTTTCTCCGTTTTAAAAGATTCATCTCGAATTGCAGGTTTTCCGATTAGTATATCCCAATGGGAATTGTTTGATTGGAAGCTACAATCTCTGTGTTGGGTTGCAATGTTTTGGCTGTCTTAAGTAATATGATTTGTTTCTCTGCTCCTAACTGTCCATACTTATTATTGAAAGATAAAACCTTTAAATAATATGCTGACTCTAAAATTTCAAAACTCCAAGCTCTTTCACAATACTTTCAACTGGGAGATAAAACTACTCCCCAACTTTTGATGCAAAAGAAGGAATTAAATAACAATAATGGCGAGGCTTTAAAAACACTTTTTTATAGCGTTTATATGCTACAAGGCAACAAATAATTTCCGTTTATTATGAGGAAAATAGCACAAAATAGTGATGAAGCAATGCTAATGTTGAAGCTATTAGTGCATTTTCAATAAATCTTTAAAGCTGAGAAGCTGTCCCAGCGAATATCACCAAGTTTATTTCGAAGTAGTTTAATGAATTGTAGAGCAGTTATTTCGCAGTACTATTAACTTTTGATTTCATACACTTTAAGGGGATAAGCCTAAATAATGAGTGTAACCGTATTCTTATACGGAAAACATTAAAAATAACCTGATGTAAGGGCTAATAAAGATGTATAACAAACTAAGCCTTTTTTTACGACTGCAGATGGAAAGCTAAAATTTTAATAGATAGTGGTACGGATTTTATTTCGTATTTCAGTGCTGCAGATACGATATTCGTTTTCAATGCGTCAAGCACTTCAACTATCGGAACCTACGGCAACAAAACATTTAACGTTGGATTTTGGTCTAGGGTGGCTTCTGGAATTTTGAGATTGTTTTTTTACCCCTTTTGGATTCAGGATTTTTAAGAGAAAGATTTGGATTAAAAATCGATCACAAAAATCGTAGATTAATTAGCAAATTGACTTTCCTTAATGTGCATGGTCCATCAGTTGGCTTGTCGACAATTCTGAACGTCTTTAATTGCCTTCTGAATTTCCTAATGTAATCAAACTTAATCTTAAACCAGTGAGTTATTCCACGGATCATTGCATACTCACTAAAGTACCTCCAATGTATAGTACTATACAGTGTGTATTTGAGAAATAGAATCCCTTAAAGTTGAATTCCATTCCCTTTAAAACAAGGCATTATCGGCCCTTTCAAGCCCGAAGAGGGTTAATCTGATGTAACTTGTAAGAAAAAATGACGTCATCTAGCACCTCTGCTGCGATTTCCTCCGATTTAGTGAAATGAAAATTTCGAATAGATATCATTGAGTCCTATTCAACATTTTTATATGGAATGAAATGGCGAAAAAAACAATTTTTTAAAACAATATTTATTTGAAGCTTGTCATTGAATGCTCGTTAATCCACTCGGAATTCAAAGAAATTTCTGTTACCACACCTTTAGAACTTTTTGAGTTCAATCGTATGTCTTAAAAAGGCAATTCAGACATTTCATAGTTTTGCGGACAATGCTTCGCACGGTTTAAATTGCTTCGTTTACGGAACGGCGTTCTTGTCCTCATTAAAAGTTTTTTTCACACATGTGAGTGATTTTCTGCCCATCTCCCAACGCTTTGGTCTACATTAGCTTGTTTTAAATTTTCAAAAAGGCAATTTTGGCCAATCAGGATTGCTTTTTCATGGATATTTAGTCGTAAGGATGGTATCTCTACTTTTCTGGTGAAAGTTAAAGGCTATTTCAAATCCCCTTTGCCGAAGACTGTTTATGATTTGCGTCATTTCCTAGAAATAATTAATTTTTGTCATCGCTTTCTTGACCCAACAGCTTATTTAAGACTGAGTCAAAAGTGATAAAAAGCGAGGCGAAACCCCTATTCATTGAATGCCTGAAGCCCTTGACTCATTCTACAGCTCACACTGAAGAAATCTCACCCAAAAAGGGGTTTTTACTGCACTGGAAAGAATTATATACATCACTTAAATAAAGACAATGATTATTTGAAGAAATTTCAAAAAATTTTATTGGAAATTTCAAAAAATCACAATTTTAAATTTTCTAGGCAAACATTAGGAGGCTTGAAAATATATTTTATACTTTTGAGTCGGTTTTAAAAACATGGTTTATTAAAAAAATCCATTTGAATAATTATTTTATACTTTTTAGTCTTATGAGTGGTAAATTTTGTAGTCGATTCTGAGCTATTTTCCCGTTGAAATACAACTGATGAAAAAGATTTCTCTCAATAGACTACATTTGTTATCTAGTTCTGAGCTATGTTTAAAACTTCAAGACTCCATCTTATCGGGAAGAGAGTTCGAAATCGATTGCAAAATTTGTACCAAGTAGATAAACAAGACAGTAAGTTAATAAAAACGAGTTAAACTGCTTTTGAGATTCGGAAAGTTGTAAAACCTCAATCCATTCAACTGCTTTTGAGATTCGGAAAGTTGTAAAACCTCAATCCATTCAAAATCTGATAAAGTTTGATAACAACTGTTTTTATAAATACGTTTTTAAAGATATATAAAAAAATAGATTAATTTATTTTCAAATTGTTATTATTTAATTTATTATTCATCCTTATGAAAATTTGAATTTTTTTTCCCACATTCGCTTTTAGAAAGCTTTATGTCTACGAAGACAAAATTGAATCAATCACTTAATTGATAACTAAATTCTACAAAAATTAAAAATGGGTGTTGCCGTAGAAAACAAACAGATGTTCAGGTACATAAAATCTTAAAATATTAGGTGCATTAAAACGAGAGGGGAAAATCCATCTCAAAGTTAAGACTGGGAAATGTTTAAAGAACAAGATGGATGTCCACTGAAATAAATGTCTATTAAAAATAATTTGGCGTCTATCTGGCAAATAATTGGTCTATAAATTTATTATTTGTTTTAGAATCCATGTCACGACTTAGAATCTTTTTATAAGCATAACATAATTTAACAAATTCTACAAAACACATATATCCTCCAATTCCGTTTTGATATAGAGGTGAAAATATTTTTTGAAGGAAAGTATTTCTTTCAGAAAAGAAATCTCTGAGCCCATAGAGCGGAGTTTTATCTTTTTGATTCGAACCAAAAATTGGAAATGGAATTTTGTGAATTGGATTTCCTTTGCCAAAAAGCAGATAAGGAGTTTCATTTTCAACGCTCTAGCAATACAAATAAGCGCAAAAGGGAACCGAAAGACGCTATAAATATCAAGAACATTTTATTTCTTACACATACGGGGAACGGTTCTTTTTTATAATTTTGAGCTTCGAAGCACCGTAAAAAAAAGTAATTGTTGAGAACAAAATAAATTTATTACCAATAGCTACTTTTCAGCATAATCACCTAGAAGGTTCAAGGTATATGTCATAACAAGTTTTCTCGAAAAACGGTATTCCCACGAAGCTCCTCGATCTTCTTTACTTGGGCACCCTTGCCTTTTCTTCAATTCAGAGGAGGGACGAAAAATCTTCGGTTCCAAACTAAATTCTACTAAAGGGAGGGGTGGTGGTGTTCAGAACGGTTCTCTGTCACTTGCGCTCAGTTTCATTGTTGCTAACTCATTAGAGGGTGTCATTTGCGTTCAAGCCTTTAAAAGGGTACCACATTGTAACTTTTATCTTTGTATGTAAAATTTGGCGATTTTACAATGTGCGCCATATGGTAATCAATTACTGTCAAAGTGAGAATGATAGTCCATATCTCTGATAACGTTAAAAGGCTGTCGTGAGAAATATGCTAATGACCGTTACCGCGTTTCAAACGATTGTTAGAAGTGATAAGTAGAATGAGCGAAATTTGCTTTAAAAATTTATTATGATGGAACATGTTCACTATTTTCCTACACCGAAGACCTTTATGAAAATTATAACTTTGATGCACGTAATACAAATTTAATCTATTAAAGTGAATTATAAATTTTAGTTTTAGGAGGATTTAATATTTATATGTCTTAAAGTTTAATTTTATTTTCAACCGGAAAGAACTGGTGAAAATTAAACGTCATATATATGATGAAAAGAACTGACATTTTTCTCTAATTTTTAGCTCTTTTGCTGGATTAGAAACAATCAATCCAGAGCTCAGAATTCCAAAATTAACTGTGTAGAGAATATTACAACTTTAATAATTGGTATATTCATACAGAACACACAATCGGCATCTAATATCAAACAAATAGACCCTTTCTTAAGCAAAATCAAATCATCCTTTTCCGAAAAATGTGGTTTTGAAAGAAAAATGTAGCTTTGATCTAGATAGAAGCATTAATTTCACATTTAGCAAAATTTTCACATTTTGAAAAATGAAAACAATTCTTCTTGCAAGAAATTCATCATCATTTGCAGTTTTCTTTTCTTATTCTGCATGTTTCTGCTTTTAAAAGCTCTTGAGTAGGTCCCATTTTCAGCATAAGTGGGCGGTATGGTAAAGATAAATTTAGTTAATTTTTAATGACATTATACCTGAACTAGGAAATGAATGAACTTTATCAGTGGATATTTGATGAATCTTTGCTGATTTATTCAAAACGCCAGTCCTTATACCATATGAACGCCATCACTTATGTCCAAGTGTTATTAAGATAATACAATTCTGTATAGGTGTCGAAGGTGTTAATTTGGAACAAATTTTTAAACCCTTTAATTAATACAATACCAGGCTATTTTTTAAAAACAATTATTTAAAGGTAATAAATATGTTATAGACTTTAACGAAGCAGAAATAGAAATTAAACAGCTTTAAATTAATAAGGGTGTTAGGTTATTCTTTTTTAGGGGAGATAGTAGGTTCCCCCAAAGGGGTTTAAATTAGAATTAAAATTTTTTTCCTTAATTTAATGTTTAGATAAAGAGCTCTATCGTTACTCTCAGAAAGCAGTTATAATCATTATCATAAATTGGAGTTGGAAAAAACTAAAGCGAAAAGATAATAGTTAATATCAAAAGACACCAACCAATAGGTGTGCTTTTAGTATATCTTGAGGAATAAACGAATAAAAACAGAAATGCAAAGTTCATAAAATATCAAACTTGAATTTAGATTTTATATGCTGAAATGAACTTGAAAATCAAAACCTATTTTGTATTATTGAGCTTAAAGAGATTAGTGATGTATTTTGGGGAACCATTTTCTTTCATTGAATCGATGAAAGAATTTTAATAAACTATGTTTAATTCTACTTTAAAGTATATTCCTCAGAAAGGAAAAGTTCTATTTAAGTGATTTAAATATGCCAATTTTTTCTTATTTATGTTATTTGGAAAATACTCCTTTTAAAGTAAGCAATATCAAAAATAATTTCTTCTTATCGTAATAATTATAACGTCAAAGTAAGGAAAAATCTATAGAATGATAAATGTGAGGAAAGCACAAATAGTTCTATTTACTGATCAATTATTTTTTATATATATTTGTTAATTGATAAAGTTGTATCACTAAAAAATGAAGTTGAAGTCACAACTTATGTTCTGTCATGGCCTCAAAATTTAATTCCCTGAGTATTAGATACCCTATTCTATTTAAGATATAGTTTTCCAATTTCGCCTGTGAAAATATCCTTTTTAGATAACTATATTCTTTATCTTTTTCAATTTCTACTATTAGCTCACATTATATCTTGTTCTATCATCTAGATTATATATATATTTGCTCTTTATTTTCCGTCTAAATTTAATCTAACCCCTAATCTAAAATAAACTATCAAAAATTTTCCTAGCGTTCTTAAAGAAAATTTATCAGTTTTACCGTGAGAAAAAAGGCAAATATTTCGAAGATAAGGACCCTTAATTATCTCACTTAATCTTATCAATGCGAGAAACATGCAATCTCTATAGACCCTCTAGATGCACGCCAAGTTTTCCTGCCAGAGGTGATTAAATCCCAGTAAACCTACCATGTGAGCGCAAATGACACCCTCTAATGGGTTAGTGATAATGAGACTGAACGCAAGTGACACAATCCCATTTGCTCGTAGGTCAGTCAGGTGTGCTCCGCACACTGCGACTCACTGTCGCCTGCTGTTAGCCTGGAGTAGTGAGCACCCATTGCGGATATCGCAACATTGGGCGTGTATGATGTTTTCCATCGAGTCCAGGTCTAGTTTGAGTTCTGATTCTCGCCCGGGTTTCATATGGAGAGCCCCAGATACCTGTTTACAGCAAAAGAACATCATTAAACGATACTGTTATGGTGGTGCAGGATTTCTCGTTTGGACAGGAATTATTTTAGCTTCCAGAACTGACCTGCATGTTCAAATTGGAACCAAGCCAAATCTATCGGCACATCAGTCTGGAACAACATGTGCGTTTCCTCCGAGGCACCAGGGGCGAAGAATTCCTGTTTAGTGATGACAACAAACGTCCTAACCATGCCAATATCGTAAACGAAGACCTCCGATCGGAGGATATCACCCGTATGGACTGGGCAGCATTCTCCTCGGACTTGAATATAGTATGGCATGTGTGGAGCAAGCTTGGACGACGAGTTGTAGCTTGTGAGCCAAGATTAAATCGATAATTAGATACTCAGCATACCTAGGCGTTGAACGAACTGTATAACATCGTCTGGGAGACAGACATACTAAGTATTAACCATCATACAAACCATTTAATGTTGATTTTTGTGAATATTTTTTATTTAGATCCAGGGAGCAAAAAATAGCAATTTTTATAAATGATATCAAACATATAACATCTTTTTTGCTCTTTACCTTTTGTTTAATAAATATTCTTTACAAATAAATTACATTTGTTTTGCTTCTGACTCTTTTTTTTTT
>JAOUZG010012274.1:0-13896 GCA_026289955.1 Argiope argentata | reverse complement strand
ACCGTTAATAAGTCACAAGGACAGAAATTAAAAGTAGCAGGGATCAAATTAAGAGGAGACTGTTTTTCAAACGGCCAATTTTATGTAGCTTTCTCCCGAGTCAGTTCATCTAGCAGCTTAATACATTTATCAACAGAAAAAAAAACTCCAAAAAATGTTGTATACAAAGAAGTTCTTGCTTAAACACAGGTATAACAATAAAATGTAGATGGCCTGCGTTTGAAAAGAAAATAACTACTTAAAAAGCATCGTTAAGGATCGGTAAGGACAAGGGCATATATATAAGGAATCCAGGGGCGCCAGGACCCTCCCAAAATTAGGAAAAAATTATAGACAATAAGTAATTATTATAGAGGAATTTCGTAACTAAGCGCACGAAGCACTGTTATCTCCCACTAATTCCATTACCCGAGCAATGCCGGGTACGGGAATGCTATTTGTTATTTTTATATTCCCTCATCGTTCACAGCGCTCCATGCTTATTTCACGCATATACCACATTCTTACATAAATACAATATACACATTCTAACATACATACATACTTACAATAAGTAAGCTATTTTTTGTCTACACTAGAAATTACTAGGAAATTATTTATATGGCAAAACAACGTTTGCCGGGTCAGCTAGTATATATATAAAATTCTCGTGTCACAGTTTTCGTTGCCATACTCCTCCGAAACGGCTTGACCGATTTTGATGAAATTTTTTGTGCTTATCCGGTATCTATGAGAATAGGCCAACATCTATTTTTCATCCCGAAATATCAATTAGTTCAGGAGAAATTAATTAAAACCCCTTAATTTCTGTGAAATTAAAACCTGTAAAGTTACTTCTTTCCGTGTGAAACCCGGCCTTCCGGAGAAGCGATCGCTCATGAGTACCTTTTCGTCCAGTAAAACCGCGTTTTTAAAATTGCCATCGTTACGCGTCCGTTCAACTTATACTCAATATCGCTGTGGAATCGGATGGACTTTTTATCGTAGACCACGGAGATATAATTTATTTTACGAAATGTCGACGCAAAAATTAAATATCGATTTTTTTTAAAAAGGCCCATTTTGGCGGGTCTATTTCTTGAACGGCCCTGTAAAATAGACGCTTAGCTGGAAAAATACAGAAAATATGTTTCCTGAAAGGCAATACGATATAGTATTCTGCAATATAATTTAAAAAATCGAATTTTTAAAACTGAATTTTTGACGAATTTTTTAACGAAGAGGCAAAATTTCGCTTTAATATTGAATTACGCCGAAACTTTTCAAGATAACTCAATAAAAATTTTTTTACATAAAATTCGATAAATTTTTCAAAATCGTGGGAAAGATTGAAAAAATCTGATAGAAAATTGCGCATTTAAAAATTATTTTGTCGTTTATTCTGTTTTCCTCTTCAACATTACAAATCTAATCCATTGATAAATAAAAATGAGACTAAATTTTTTTTGTATAATTTGGCATTGCTTTGGCACACCCTGATCAATTTTGGAAACAATCCTGCAAAAATTACGCGTCTTATGAATTCATTCCAGTTTTTCCACCTCGCATACTTCACCTGAAAGTTGGGACACCAGTAATGCAACTACGAAACCTTCCTCCACCTAAATTATGCTATGACACCAGACTACGAATGACTAGACTTAATAAGTATGTAATCGAAGCTACGATTATTACTGGATGTGCTCGAGGAGTGTTGGTTTTAATACCCCGCAGTCCACTAATTCCGTCGGGGTATCCTTTTGAATTTAGAAGAGTGCAGTTTCCCGTAAAAGTTTGCTTTGCAATAACCGTTAATAAGTCACAAGGACAGAAATTAAAAGTAGCAGGGATCAATTCAAGAGGAGAATGTTTTTCAAACGGCCAATTTTATGTAGCTTTCTCCCGAATCAGTTCATCTAGCAGCTTAATGAATTTATCAACAGAAAAAAAAACTCCAAAAAATGTTGTATACAAAGAAGTTCTTGCTTAAACACAGGTATAACAATAAAATGTAGATAGCCTGCGTTTGAAAAGAAAATAACTACTTTAAAAGCATCCTTAAGGATCGGTAAGGACAAGGGCATATATATAAGGAATCCAGGGGCGCCGGGACCCTCCCAAAGTCGGGAAAAAATTATAGACAATAAGTAATTATTATAGAGGAATTTCGTAACTAAGTGCACGTAGCACTGTTATCCCCCACTAATTCCATTACCCGAGCAATGCCGGGTACGGGAATGCTAGGAAATTATTTATTACTAGGAAATTATTTATATGGCAAAACAACGTTTGCCGGGTCAGCTAGTATATATATATATATAGGGTGTCCATAATTAAAAGAGCCTACTTTAAAGAAGTCTATTGAACTTATTGTTAAGAAAGTTATGAAATTTTGTATAGGACATACTGAAGGGATGGGTATTTGTTTAAGAGAATAAAAAAATAGTTCAAAATTTTGACACCAGGGGCAATTTTTCAAATGAATTACATATTTAGCATATTTTTGACAAATCTAATGACAACAAAACATGTTCAGCATGACGGCCAACATTTTCCACAACCATCTGGAAATTGTCAGAAAGCATGCTATCCAATTGATTGTAGAGTGTTCTGGGAAATATTAAGAGCACACTGTTTCTTAAATCAGGTAAAGTTTTTAGATTATCACAACTCACCAGATGTTTTAAATGCCTCCAAAGCCATAAGTCACATTTATTTAGGTCTGGAAACCGGGGAGGCCTCATATAACGAAAGGCACAGCTGATGATGATGATGATGTGTGTGTGTAATCGTCCCTGCAGTAATGTATAACTACCGGTTACCGGTGACTATTCATAATCAGCTCTAAAATTGATGACTATGAATAATCAACAGTTTATTACATTTTCCTTAACGTGTATGTCTAACAAAGTGAATTATTTGAAAGATACAGGATTTTGACCAATTAATTATATTTAGTAAATAATTAATATTGTCCTAGCATTTTATAATTCATTTCATTTATATTTTTAATGTATTTTTTTATCAGTTAAGAAAATAATGATTTTAATCTGGGGCTCCTTGTTAGCTCAGCGGATTTGGTAACAATGTATATCACTAGCAATCATTTGTTTCTTTGGAAATACGCCACTGATTTGAACTGTGTTTATCTTAAAATTGTTGTGATTTTGTTAGCGCCGTGAAACTCTTCCGCGGCATCTTTTAGCGCATAATTTTGCCTTTATATAAAAATCGCATTTGTATAAAAATTTAAAAATAACATACAGTATTTTTTTTTCATTTAATAGTCTTCATTTTTGAACAGTATATTCTATAAAGCCACATTAATTTTTGTTTCTTCGTACATTCTATGGGAATCTACGATTATTTTCATGTTTGAATGACTTGTGTTTTTATGCTATTTTACTTTTTTGAATGTACTTTAATGCTATTTTACTTTTTTGAATGTTTGTTACTTTTTTGAATGTCCTGGCACAGAGGCAGCACGACTTTAACGTGATCTGCTGTCCCGAGTTCGAGTCCTGGTTAGATGATATCTGCTCTTCTGTGTTGTATCTGTGAGAAAACGGTAAATTCATTCACTCATCTCAGATCGTAATCTAGAACTGGAACAGAGAGCGATCACCTCTGACCCAGTACCCTCAATGGTATTACTCTCGACATGGTGGGCATTGCGCCCACGAACAGATTTAAAGAGGGCCAGCCGCCACACACTCGGGGAATCTTTTGGCTGGTGAGTTTCGAACTCGTAAGCTAAAGAGAACGAGTCCAACGCTCTACCAACAAGGCTATCCCGGCCCTATAAATAAAACATGAAATTAACGATACCATAACTAACTTTTACTCATACTTAGCACCCCCGGGGGGGCACTTCGAAATGTGGATGAGATGTTTCCCACATGGTGGTTGGATCTCGCCATCCTGGAGGGTATACTTATAGGTGGAAACAACATCCTCTCATCGACGACAGAACGTACTTCCTGCCGGCTTTCTGACACAGAGGTAGTCTTCCTTGTGTTCTGAAAGCCCCGGGTTCGAGTCCCGGTTTGGGCATGGTTGTACTTCTGTGTGCTATCTGTGAGATATGTGTCTGTGCCCCCTGTAAAAAGGACCTGTGCAAGTGAATGTGGTGGGCGTGTAGCTAAGTCGTTCTCTTGGCCCTAGCTGGCGCTACTTCAAAAACAAGAGACGCTCCTTTCGGCTTAAATCTGCCGCTGTATCAGCGGGGGGCTTGTCCATAAGCAAGTGCCATAAGTAACAACAACAACATATCTGGGAGGTGTGTGAATGTACCCCTTTGTAAAAAAGGATTGCGCAAGCTAGTGTGTGTGTGTGTGTGTCATCGCCATATGAGCTAGAAGTCAGACTTCCATACGCAGGGGTCAGACGAAAAGATCCATACCCTCAGAAGCTACAGCAACCCTTTTTCCGCCGTAAAGCGAACACGTCATCATCATAAAATGTAGGCTGTTCTTGGCTCCTATTCTAAATTTTGATAAAATTCTCTGAAGAAAATTTCAAAAATTGCTCGTTGCCCAGATTTTATAGCCAAATTGGCATCTTTAATTTTTTTCTCCCTCTCAAAACAACCGCCAACTTTGCTTATTTGATAATCCGACTTCATTCCGTTACATATGTTTGCCGCCATAGATCACTTTATTTTTTTTATCTTATTATTAAACGCCCCTGGCTGCCTGAAATCAAAACAGTTTCCTTTGCTTTTTCAAAGCAGAGGGGAGTTTAAAGAGGGGAGGCAAAGATACCCCCTGGAGATCGGACACCTGGCTCGAAAATCGTTACAAAAAATAGCCCCTAAGACTAGCCTTCTCTATTGTCCAGGAGGAGAAAGGGTTATTCCTCAAAACTTCGCAGGTGGCGCGATCAAATTCGTACAGCTAGCGAACTGTCCGATTTGACAGCTGGCACCGTAGCTCAACCCCATACGGGGGAGGGGGGTCATCGATACGTCAGTCAATAATTCTCGTGGTTGTAGGGACATGAACTCATTGATGAAAACCTTTGAGTTTTGGAAATAAAAAAAAATAGATAAGATCTGGTTATTAGAAAATGTTCTTTGGGGAGGGGAGGATTTTATGTATTTTAGATAAATATTTGATTCTGAGGGATAATAAATTATATATTGTAGAATCTTGTTTTCGGAACTTCCGCTAACGGGGGAAAGACGCGCCAAGCACCTCGAGATGCTTTTGTCACAGAATCGCCAATGACGTCCAACACACGTCAGCAAGCGGTTGTCGCAGAAGTAAAAAGGATGTTCGCGTCCCGTCGACTTAGAGTATTTTCTGGAACACAGTTTACATCAGCACACTCTAGGTCAATAAATAATTAACTTAGAATATATATATATATATATATATATATATATATATATATAACACAAACACACATAGATAGATAGATAGATTTCTATAAGGTATCGAATAATTTGTGCGACCTCTCTGTCCAATTATAGTGCACTGTTTTGGCATGCCCGTCTGTCAACTCCTTCCCGCTATTGTGATTTGGATGTTTGGAAAGGGGAGACAGCTCAGGTATCGTCCTCATGATCTGACAGTGATTCAAAATTTCGAGGTCTGTCCCAAAATAGCTATAATGTTGCTTCAAAAAAAGGGACGTTAATATAATTAAACCAAACCAAACTGTAAATTTCTTATCACCAAGGGGCCGTGGTGACCTGATGGTAAATTCTGGGGTCTTGAGCAGTAGTGTTTCACGTTCGAAACCCGATTCCCCCGAAGAACCATCATGTAAGGGGGTCTGTTACACGTTAAATCTACCAGTGCCAAATGTACTGCCGCTGGTGTGGTCTGAAGAGGAGGGAACCAGCTCATGTATTGTTCTCGTTATCTGACCGTGTTTCAAAAAAAATGAGGTTCGTTCCAAAATATCCCTAGCGTTGCTTCAGAATGGGGCGTTTATATATCTAAACTAAGCCAAACTAAACTAACTTGTCACCCAAAGTGATCGATATGAATGGAACAAGTATCATATATCTGTATCGTTATTTTGGTCGATTATTAAATGATCACCTCTTTTGCTAAGATATATAAGTGATACAGATGAAAAATACTTTGGTGGTCTTATTGTTAATATACTATTTCTGGTTTCATATCGACTAAGTCATTGTGTTAATCGATATCTTTGTTTACCTTTCATTGATTCTTTGTAAAAAATTTTGAATTAAGATACAATCGCCGACTTTTCAAAAAAAAAATGATTGAAAGCCAAAAAATTAAGTCTAAACATGTCGAATTTCGTCTAGAGGTCGCTTGCAGATTTATGAAAAAATAAATTTAACTCATTATTACATTAAATTTAAAACCAAAATTCCTCGATTCATTGGATCACTTCTTGATCTTAACACACTTCTGTACATTTGGAAAGTTCACTTTTAAGAAAATTCGCCTTATGAATTACAATGAAATTATTCCTAAATGATATACATTACCTGCTAAATACTTTCTGCCATTAGAATTTTAAAAAGGAAACTTTGCGCTTTTCAATTCATTTAAACGAGTCAGCTTTGGTAACCATCTTATTCGGCTAGACGATTGATTTTCCAAGCTTTTAAAGGATTAATAATAATAAACCAACATTTTCTAGCATATTCTAAATTTTTCATAGAAGAGAACACCTTGCAGGCCACTGGTGCATAATGGTTGAGAAATATTAACTCTTGGTGTGAATTTAGCGTTTTCACTGAATCTATTCTGTCATACTTGGAGATGAATCCCTGGCAAGGGGTTATTATTATCCGAAAATTGAACTTGTGTTTTGGCGACTTTTTGGCCGGGATGGCCTGGTTGGTAGAGAGTTGAACTCATACTCCTTAGGTTACGGGTTCCAAACTCGCCGGCCAAAAGATTCCCCGAGTGTGTGGCGGCTGGCGCTCGTTAAATCTGCTCGTGGACGAAAAGTCCTCCATGTCGAGAGTCATACCACTGGGGGTGCTGGGTCAGAGGTGATCGTTCTCTGTTCCAGATCTAAATTACGATCTGAGATGTATGAATGAAAATGCATGAATGAAGTCCGCCCCTTAAAAAGGGTCGTGACGTGTGAGTTGCTAAGTGGTACTCTTGGTCCTAGATGGCGCTACTTGTAAAACAAAGAGACCCATTTCTTAAGCTTAATCATCTGCTGATCGTATCAGCGGAGGGGCTTGTCCAAGGCAAGTGCCATTAGTCACAACACAACAAAAACTTATAGCATTTGCCATGGACAAGCCCCGCTAATACATAGATTTTATGAAAAAGATATGAGTCTCTTGTTTAAGTAGCGCCAACTATGGTCAAGAGCTACACACTCATCACAGTTGCTTGGACGGCCCTTTTTTACAAAGGGGGGGGGCACAGTTCCACATCTCACAGATAGCACACAGAAGAACAACCCTGCCCTAATTGGAACTCGAACCCGGGATTTCCAGAACACTACAAAGTCGCTCTACCTCTGTGCCAGAAAGCCGGCTCATTTGTAGTCTAAAAATCACATCTTTAATTTGATATATTTAAATCATTGCGTTTCTGAACTAACCCGTTAACTTTTTTTCTAAAAGTACAGACAGGCAACTCTTTATTGATTTTATTTCAAACTCTCACAGATATCTATTATACATCCACAAAGTCTGTGTACATAATCTTATCTGTTTAGTTCTCTTTGTTTTGTAGTTTTCGTGTGAACTTATATTCGAACAAGCAGACAGACAGACTTCCTCTGTGCTCATTTTGCTCAAATTTTGGTAGAATTCTTTAAATTTATATGAAGACCATATATCAAATTTCATCAACAAACGGACTTCCTTACTGGATTTTACTTAAAATTTGATTTAAAAAATAAATCACCAAATTTAATGTTAAAACCATATACCGAATTTCAAACTTCTAGATCAAAATTTTTTTAGCTATCTTTAACAGACAGAAATTTTCTAAAACTCTTCAATTTTTCTCCCCTAAAAGAAAAAAAAATCTGCAATATTACAAAAAATAAAAAAATTATGATAAAAAAATAATAAGTTAACTATCACTTATTGAAATTATAAAGATCTCACAAAATACAACCCTTACTGCTTTTTAACACTCTGAGCAATCAATTTAGATCTGAGAGAGGTACTTTATTTCCTCTTAGTGTTCGAAGTCACATTTCCAAAACAGCTCCAGTCATTTGGAATCTATATTTAAATTTAATGATATTTTCGTCAAATAATGTTTGGCTGCCAAATTATTTAGAGTCGAAAATATTAATAACACAAATTGAATTATTGTTATCGACCTTGAGAGACTAGACAATGCGGTTCGGATGAAACAACTTCTGGCGTGAGGTGTCTTTCGTGGGAGGTTGCGTTTTCTGAATTTGCATGGCAACAAAGAGAAGAAACCTGCATTAGTTTCACTTAGCAAACAAACCGATATTTTTATAAGAAGTATGTTAATCCTTTTAAAATTATGAATTTAAGTAACCGTGTTTCCATTTCCTAGACTTGTTTATTCATTTAAATGACAGCCGGCGTTCGGGTCCACAGTCGGCCACAACAAATCCTGTCGATACTGCTACGATCAGTGATGGCGGGGTAGTCGGCTTTACACAAGAAGAAGAAGCCGGCGTTCTGACACAGAGGTAGCGCGTCTTCCTCGTTATCTGGGAGTCCCGAGTTTGAGTCCAGTTTAGGACACAGTTGTTCTCTTGTATTCTATTTGTGAGGAGTGTGAGTGTGCCCCCTATAAAAATGGGCTGCATAAGCGAATGTGATAAATGTGTGCCATCTTCATTTGAGCTAGAAGGCAGACTTCTGCCTTCGTGTGCTAGGGGGTCCATACCCTCAGAAATTACTGCATCCCTCGTTCCGATGTAAAGTGGACACGTCATCATCATCATCAATTGCTAATGCGAAAGCAATTTTTTTTCTTACCTGTATCTTACCCATTCTTACCGATAAAAAATCCCGCCTGGGAGGCTGCACCTTAGTTATAAGAATAGGAGGTTTCTGGCATGGTGGTTTGCTTCCCAAATGTATGATGTGGGGTCGACTATCACCCTGTCAATGACGAGACGCTGTTTCCACAAGAAGACTTGCACTGTGGCCGGTGATGCCACTTAAAACTCCACCTTTGTTCCCTTCAATGCTATCCCGGCTGTCTGGTCATTCGGATTTTACCCATGGGCCCCAGGAAGAGTTGGAGAAGTTAATAAGCTTTCATCTATAAAAGAGGTAAGTGGAAAACTATCTAAAAAGCATATTAAGTTTATTGTAGATGGGTTTCTTTGGAGTAGGTTCGACAGCTTTTGAGCTTGTAATAAAAGACCAAATGGCATAGGTATACTCCGTCCCGGCCGAAGCCATTCGGATATAAGGATGAGCTGCCTCAAGGCAACCCCCACCGAGCACGGAAGTGCAGGTTAATCAGCTTAATTTTCGTAAAACAATTCAAAGAACCAGGTCGGAAAGAGATACGAATTTAGATTCTCAAAAAATGTCACCTTGTCTCCAAGTATAGTAACTAGCAAACATATCAACAGTTATTAGAGGAACATACAATTGTAAACAATGTTAACTAAGAAAATACTGTTAGAAAAAGTATAAAACAATTATATACAAAGTAAGCTCTTGGTAACCCAAAAGCAAATAACATATATACGAAATAAAGTTTCCGTATACAATATAGACGTAAGAAAACAAAAGTCAAAGCAAAGAGTAATTTCAATCGTTATCCACGGATTCCAACTGCATAAGATTATTGATAACTTCAGAAGCACTTGCCCTAAAGAGAGGGAGTATTAATAGCAATTTGATGCCCAAATTTCTCCAGCATAATTGCCCTGTTGAGCGGGTGTTTCCCCGTAAATCACATTCCTGTATAATAGGATGAATGGTTCCAGAAGATTTGCCGCATCTGCACTTATCAGATTTTCCAAATAACCTAGCTTGGTGAGCGTTAAAAACCCCATGACCAGTTATTATTTGGTTTATGAAAAAGTCACCATATAGTCTTTTAAAGCCCTGTTTGAATAAATTTTTTAGTCCAAACACCTTTATTGGAGGCTTCCCAACGAACCTGCCACTTTTCAATTATTTTTTTATTTATTTCAGTTCGGAGTTGAGTTGCAGTTGGACTGAAAGAAAAATCAATAGTCTCTTTTTTAGTTGCTTCTTTTGCATAAAAATCTGCTCTCTCATTACCCTTAATCCCTATATGTGCTTTTACCCAAGTCAAATTAATATTGAGTTTAGATTTAACTATTAACTTTTTTATTTCCAGTATGAAATTTTTATCTTCGTTTGGAGCTTTCAGTGTTTGTAGGGCTGATCTTGAATCTGAGATGATGTCCGTATTTATCAATTTTTCGCTTATTGATAAATACGGATAAATAAAAGACCAAATAAAAATTTTCAGTTCAGAGTATCACAAATTAGGTTGATTTAAGAAGGAAGAATTAATTAAACAACACGTGTGAATGTTAGACGTCACAAATTCTTTGATAAATGACTCTTTGGTATTGTACTCGTTTTAATTCATATTTTATAAGCCCTTTGTGGCAAAATATTGGTTTAAGTATTTCAAATTTCTTTAAAAATGTGTCTGGCAATAGCAACCAACATCTAAATGACTTTTTATCATGTCAGAACATGATATTGTTTTGGGGATGAGGTTTTTGGCGCCAACAAAAATCCGTTGGCGAAAAATAGAAATTTCATTATCTGCACGAGCGTCTCAAAAATTCAGTTTTTAATAACGCGTTTCCATTGCATTTACAAAAGCTCGGATTTTTAAAAATAAATTAATGACTACAACCAATAAAACCTAGTAAAATGTCCTTTTGAGCACGTGATTATATGAAATGAAATAAATAGGAAATGGGATATTTTTTTAAAACAATAAATGCAGGAGAAAGTATTTTTGGACCGTTTGCAATACTAAAGTGACTCATTCGATGAAACAATTAAAATGAATAAAAATATAATTTAAATTTCACGAGCACGTGGTGCTTGTCCGTTCAAGAAATTATATTCTGATATGATACATTGAAATATGCATAGCAGATTTCCTTTTAATCCTTTTATCTTTATCTTGATCGTCACTTAGTATTTTGTATTCTAATTTCCGCTCGTATTATTAAATGTGATTTTTTAACACTTTATTTATGTTTTCAACCTCTTTTATAATGTAAACCATCATATGATTTTTCGGGCAGGAAATTTTATTTATTTGTTTGTTCTGCCGGTAACTTTAAAATAGATGATAACCTTTTTTTTAAAAAAAAAAATATGAACAAAAAAAATAAATAAGGAAATGCCACTTCCGACATTTCTCAAGACCTGAAAAAACGTAAGAAACAAACTTATCATTTTATAATCGAATCCTCTCCGTTTGTTGCATCTTGAGAAACGCGCAACTGATAAGTTTTGGTAAACAAACGATTGAGCGAGATTTTTCCACCGGATCTTTTCTTCCCCTCCCCCCCCATTACACAACATTTGCTTTTTTTAAAACTTTGAAACAACTCTTTTGATAAATACAGAGGCATAACTGGATTTCAGATGAAAGATTTGTTTAAAATTTAAAGGGAAAAATAATTTTAAATAGTTTTATAACAAATTTGTTAATATTACACGCATGTCCATAAATTAAGGATAATTCAGAGTCAGGCGAAAATCGAACTGTACATTGCATATATCACCCGTAAAATGACCATACACCTCTCTAAAAACCATACGCATATTTCAGGAAGCCACCAGATGACACCGATAGTACATCACAATGACGAGAGTGTAAGAGAGTGATGTATGAGAAACACAGGCAAAGAAGTAAATTTGCTCGCTAGAGCTTTATAAGCCCTTCATAGTAATAACAGTATAGCTATGACACAAAGGACACATTGGGATAATATTTTCGTAGGTAATGTAGAATTATCAGCAGTTTGGAATTTGGGCGTACCCAGCTGGAAGTACCCGAGGAATTTGGAATCGCCCAGTGTGTCATCTACAGACTTTGGCAACGATTCCAAGATGATGGTAATGTGAGTAAATATTACAGCACAGGTCGCCCCCAAGTTACATCGCCAAATAAAGACCGGTATTTGGACAGCTACTGCCAAAAGAAACAGACGGAACACAGCATCAGACATGTTTCGTCAGCTCTCTTCAACCACTGGTACAACAGTTTCAAGGCAGACCATGTATAGACGCTTTAGGGAAATTGGTCTATAAGCTCGTAAGCCTATCAGATGTGTTCCACTTACTGCAACTCACTGTCGCCTGCGGTTAACCCGGAGTAGATAGCATAGATTGTGAACACCACCCCAACCATGGTCTTTTGTGAAGTTTTCCGACGAATCCAGGTGCGAACTTTCATAAGCAGAACGCCAGATATCCGTTACAACCAAGAGAACACGGAATGACACCGTTATGGTGGTGAAGGATTGCTCGTTTGAGGAGGAATTATTGAGGGTTCCAGAACTGACGTGAATGTTCAAATTGGAACCATGACGTCATTCTGGAACAACACTTACTTTTGTTTCAGGGAGTCATCGGTGCAGAATTCGTGTTTATGGATGTCAACGCTCGTCCTCACCCTTGCAAACATCGTAAACAAATTCCTTCGATGGGAGGATATCACCAGTATGGACTAGCCAGCACTCTCACCAGACTTAAATCCATTAGAGCATGTGTGAGACATGCCCGACAGACGAGTTGCAGTCCGTCAACCACCTCCTACATGTCTACATGAACTTCGGAGAGCATTTCTTGATGAGTGGTGTAATATTCTCCAAAATCAGATCGATAATTTGCTACTCAGCATGCCTAGTTGCTTTACGGACTGTATTGCATCTTCTGGGTGATACACTATGCATTAACCATCATACCAACCACGTAATATAGTTTTTTGTAAATAGGGTTTTTTTAGGTAATTTGCTCCACGGACAAATAAATAGCAGTTTTCATTAATGATATCAAACATATAGCATTTTTAAGCTCTTTATCTTTTGTTTAATAAATAGGCTTTGCAAATAAGTCACATTTGTTTTGTTTCTGGCTTTTTCTTTTCCTGAACTTACATCATCCTTAATGTATGGATGTGAGTGTAGATGACAAACTGTTAGAAGAGGTAGGCTATACCAAGACGATTTGGAATCATACAGCAATGCTGGATTTGAATTCCTACGTTATTCGTATAATGGATCTATGTAAGAAAAATAATGCGAAAATGGTTTTTCATCATAACTGAATGAAAGTTATAAATATATGAACGGAATGCTAAAAATGATCTTTGAAAAATATACATTTATGGCATATTACATACATATGTGTTACATATACGAAAAATCTATCAAACAAAATTAAATACTCTTTAACTCGGCTCTCCCGAGTTGGCGAATATGACGTCAGAATGTGTGATATCGGAGGAGTTCATTTTGATAAGTTGGAAGACAAGCATAAATCGTTTGAAAAATTTGGCTGAATTCCTCTCATTTATAATATTACCAATAATGAGAAATATGGTATTCCAAAGAGTTCAACACAATCATATTTCTAACAATTGTATTGTTTATCCACAGACCGCTTTCTGATTCATACTTTTCTCCCTTTCACAAATTGCACTGGTCTTACGTTGAGAGTCCTCTTCGATTCTTCAGATCCAAGTAGAGTCCGATTTAGCCTTGTTGGGGCCCGGGGCAAAAATTTCTTTGGGACCCCCTCTGCTTCACTACTTTAATAATGAAAAACATACATTAAAAAAAGGAAACGTAAAATATAATTTCTATTCGATTTGGGGGCCCAATTTATGTGAGGGGAGCAACTGCCCCGTATACCCCAGCCTTGGTCAGGCCGTAGGTCCAATCTATATCTGCAGAATTTCACTATGTATGATATTTTAGATTGGCGGGTGTTTTCTCTTCGATTTA
>JAOUZG010012266.1:0-10758 GCA_026289955.1 Argiope argentata | reverse complement strand
ATCTTTCAAAGTGTTTGACTAACTCTCCTAATCACCCCAATAACAGTACATTTATATATATATATATATATATATATATACATACAATATTTGGTGCATATTTGGTGTATATATTGTGTGTGTGTATAGTTGGTATATATAAAAATACATTACACGAAATTTTTCTTTATGTACTGATTGAAGGAATTTTATAATTTTTAATTAATTATTTTGCAAACTAGATGACTTCCACTTTTAGCAACCAGATTAATCAACCACGTTATTCTGGTTTTCATTGAATATCAACTATCAATTTCAACATTCAAAATTGTACTAAATTTTCATTAAGTTGAGGTGTCTTTTTTTCCTCATAAAACTAAAGGCAATCGGTGTATTTTTAATCTTCTTTGACCTTTCAAGTCTGGTTCAGCTATTAGATAAAATAAAAGTACAGTAACAATAAAGTATTTTAATTGTGATGATTTATTAATTGTAATGATTAAGTAATTTTTTTAAAATTTTTTCTTTGAACTTAATCTGATACGCAAAATTACTAAGATAAAATGATTTTAAAAAACTTGTTATTTGATAAAACTGGCGAACATAAAAATTTTTGAGTCGATAAGCAACAAAATATTGTGCATTCAAACTAGAAATTGTGTATATTACAAAATAGAATCAGAAAGGAAAATTTAATTTTTGTTGAATCAATATCAGAAAAAAAATTATTAATTTTTATCTTAATTCAATTCCTAATATTAGCTCACACTCTCCTTATGTATATATAGATCTTGTTAAGATTTTAAATCGTCAATAAAATACTTTTTATTCAGCCATTCAAGTTTAAGTAAATGTTTTTTTAAAATTTAGAGGATGAAGTTTGATGTTAATTTTTTTTCAAATATTAATTAATTTTTTATGAATAAATTAAAAGCTAACTTTGTCGCTGAAAATCTTCATTTCCCGGCCGCTAAATAAAGAATTCAGTTAAATTTTTACCGCACTATTGATGTTAGGCTTAATACGTTTTGGGGCGATTATTTCAAACAATTCTGTTTATTTTTTTTAAAATGTTTGATGTATTTAAATAATCGATTTCTCGTATTCATTTTAAAGTACTTTCGAATTAAAATAATATAGAGTAAAGAATATTAAATACTTTTAATCTGTACAGTGTTACCCTAAGTGGTGCAGAAAATTCACGCATTTTGAGTTGCTAAAATTGGTTTCAAATCCTTTGACGTTGAAAATGCAATGCTAATTCATTTTTTATCAATTATTTATAGTAAATGTAATTATTAGACCGGGATAGCCTGGTTGGTATGGCGTTGGATTCGCAAACCTTGGGCTGCGAGCTCGAACCTACCAGCCGATGACTCCTTGTAAGTGGTGGATATTAAATCTGCCGTGGTCACAGAGGTCTCCATGTGGAGAGAAATAATACTCTGGATACTGAGTCAGAGGTGATCATTCTCTGTTCCAGATCTAAATTATGATCTGTGGATGAATGATTGAAACGTATGAATGAAGTTCGCTCCATAAAAAAAAGCTTGTGACGTTTGTGAGCTAGGTCAGACCTTTGCCTTTGGTTGCTCAGAGGCCCATACCCGTAGAAGCTATTGCACCCTTCTTTGCGTTGTAAGGCGGAACACGATAACAACAAATGTGATTATTCAATAAAAAGTAACTAAAGTAAAAACATTTTTTTTGGAAATTAGTTAGAATTGACTTAATTTTTTATATTACTTGTTTAGTATAGAGAAATTGGGAAGTAGAATGTTTTAATGAATGAGTTTCATTTTCATCTTAGCAATGAAGGCATTATCACAGATTTTGAATCAATAGTTTTGAATGACATCTAGAACAAATAAAATTGTAAAATTGCATGAGAAAGAAAATAATATTATCTAGAATATATATATATATATTTGAATTTTCAGATGAAAGAAAAGTTAATTTAGTGAGATAATAGTTTTTCAGGATAAAAGAATGAACATCATTTTCATTATATTATCATTCATCGAAGTCATTACAATCTTGCAAGACCTAGCATATTCATTTTCAAAATTCACGTTTGGCATTTAGGCAACCTATCTAATTATTCTTCGCTTTCTTTTAATTAAAATAAAGAAGAGGTCATCTAATTAGATTCGTGGTTTGATACAACTAGACAGAGGAAGAATGCACAGGTGAATTACGTAACAGTGATTACGTTAAGCCTATTTTCCTGTTCTATTCTGTTAGGTTCTTATTTCGACTATAATTTTATTTCTTTTTTCGGTTGACTGAAAGGAGATTTTAGCTATTTCTCTTCCGGAGATTTTAAAAATATTTTGTTGTTCCATCATGAGCTAAGCATTGAAATACTTTTAAAATTGTTCTATAAAATAGCCCGAACCATTCACGTGGCATTTGCTTATATTTGACTGTTGCCATTCGTCAGTAAAAAATACAAACGATTTCTATGTCTACATATTATAGTTAAATATTTACATGTATTATCAACTATTATAGAAACATCGTATTCGTGTTTATGAATAAAAGAGTCATATATCTGCTATAAAAATATAGTCGGTAATAATTCATCTTTCTAAATAGACTTACAAAAATCACATTTCTTAAAATATTTATTACTAGCTCTTACCCACGACTTCGTACGCGTGGAAATTTTGATGCGAATATGTGAGAACTGACAGTCTAATCATAATGTAAAATGTTATGAAAGCCGTATGCATGCGTAAATTTTCAACACCAATTTGAGCAACGCAACGACGTGAATTTTAAGCATCAGTTGGAGTAACGCAATGCAGATTAGTACATTTTAATTTCAATTCCTCTATTTTATTTTTTATTCAAAAGTACATCTGAAGGAATCAAAAGATCTATTAATTAAAAATGTTTAATTTTAAATTTATCGTTCACTACGAAAATAACCAGCAACGTTTGAAATAACCGATCGAAAACATGTTACGTTGAACATCATTAGCGTGGGGAAAAACTACTTAAAGGCTATGTACTTGATAACATTTAAGGTACTTTTACATAACATAGGTACTTTTAAACATCTAATCGAAAATGATGAAAATAATCGAAAGGAATATGTACAGCAAGAAAAAAAATCAAAAGAAATGAGCAGAAAATATCGGATTATATTAACACAAGAACAACGTAAGAAAAAAAATTAATAAACCTTCCTTTGAAATAGTTAGATAATATTAAAATGAAAAACAGAAACAAAAAAACAAATGATTAATTTTTTTTCAAGTTTTGTTCTGATGAAAAAGATTTTCGGTCGGGAAATCCTACATTAAATCACAAAGAATTTCATTAGATAAGATAGTATTAAAAGAATACCGGAAACAGAAAAAATAAAAACAAACGATTCAAAAAGCTCAGGCAGATGTTTTCAGATTCTTTTTTTTTATTTTTTTGGTGGGAAAGTTAGTTTTTAATTAATAAAAAATTAACAACTGAATTAACTGGAATAAAAATTAGCTCATTTTCTTCTGTAGACTATAATCTATCTCTGTGCTAAATTTCATCCATTTTCCTTCAACCGTTCTGGCATGATTGAACCCCATTATCCATCCATCCATCCAAACTTTCACATTTATAATAGTAGTATAGATTTTGCCATTTATCTTAGAATAGTCATAGATTGCTATATAAATAGATGCATACTATATTTGTTGTATTTTATATTCATATTGAATATTTTTTTGATAATTTATGTAATAACTTTTCAAGTCTTAAATTTTATTCCATCTCAAAATAAAAGAAAACTACGTTTTGAACATTTAATTAATTAGTTAGTGAAAAAAAAGAACAAATAAATTATCAATACCTCAAGAAGCGTTTTGAAAAATTATAAATATATACGTGTATCGCAATTTTTGTGTAAAAGGCTTCTCTAACAATTTGTATTTTTATAACAAACCTTTATTTTTAAAAATTGTCATTCGAGAGCTTAATTTTATTTTTGTGATTGACATCATAGAATATTTAAGCAGCGAAAGTAAAAACAAGTCGCCATAATTAAAGAAGGATTCAATATAGCTTGCATTATATCTTTTTTCATTTAAACATTTGCAAAATTGTTATCTAATTTGTCGAATTTTCCTTCCTTTTGCAATTATCACAACTATATTATAACTTTTTCTTTGCATTCTCGATTATAATTAATAATTTTAATTTCACCAACATTTATTAAAAATTCTTGAAAATCTTATATTAGCTTAAATTATTTTAAAGCTGGTATTTATCTTTATATAAAAAACAATTTCGACTAATAAAATTAATTAAGAATTTAAAATGTTTAATTAGCAATATCAAACTAAAAATATGAATTAGTAAGAACTGCTTTTATTAAAAAAGAAAATAATTAATCATTAATTCTTACTAAATTAGTTTAATGCCTAATTTGATATTTATAGCAGTTTCATTTATTTTTTTGTATTTTGGAAATTATATGTAACACTATATATTTAAGTTGCTTAAAATTATTAAATATTATATAATTAGAAAATCTTATAATTTCTTCATATACTTTTTTAAACACCCTAATTCTTTTTTTTTAAATCCTAAAGTTAAAAGACGTGTTTTAAATTCTTGCTAAAATTTGTTTTCACTTGTTATTACGATTTATTGATTCATCAATAAATTAGTTAAAATTAAAATTTTGCGTTGGTTATCGTTTGATACTCTTTTCTTGAAGAACATTATTAAAATAATGTCAGAATATCCATTATAATTATTGGCATATATTTTTTAAAAAATTAAAATCTACGAAGTAGTTTTTGATGATTTCCTGAGTTAGTCCTTGAGTAAAACAATTAGCATAAAAAAAACACAGCAAAGGTAATTATTTTAAAGAAACCATCTGTTGGTACAGCTGAAAGTAATAGTTATGAAACAATGTTACAGAAAACTCTACAAATAAAACATATGTAGAATTATCCCTTAAGAAAGTATAAGAATACTATTAAAACAGTAAAGATATTGAAAATGCTGGTAAAATATTATGCACCAGTCTGTAATAGAATATAAAGTAATTGCAGTACAACATCAAACGTGCAGAATCTGCTGTGAAGATAAATATCCATTTTCCCTTACAGATTTGCTACCATTATAAAATAAATAAATGTCTAATCGAACACATTTATTTTTGTTCCTAGTTAAAATAAAACAAAATCAATAATTTCACATCAACTGAAGGATGTAAATTAATTTTAAATGTAAAATATGTCACGATTCCAGTATATAATCTTATGAAAGTTATCGACAATACTAAATTAATTCAATCTAGAATATTTGAAAAAAAAACTTCCGTTCTGTAAAATCCAGATAAAAATAAAGACCATTATAATATTATGCACCCCACCATATTCCACTCAAATCTAAATTTATTTTCTACGATACCTTTAAAGGGAATTACTAAAACTCCATACATTAAATAAGTAGAAATAAAAAGAAGAAAAAAAATAAAGCACATCTTTTTCTCATCGAGATCTAAGAGCCTCGCCAGTAGCTTCTTGCCCTGATTTGCCATATGTGACTCGCTCACATTGACATAAAAATGGCTCTAAGCAGTAGATGACTTTGTATACTCCAGAGAGTACCATCTCTTTTACAATGATCAACTAAAAGTTGAAAGCGGGAAGTGCGGGGCGTAACAGCCCCGGCAACTGGGGCGGCGTCTGCCAGTAATCGTTTTTCAGGCTTGCTCTCCCCGATGGCTTTATCATTAGAAGACGGACCGGCGACATACAAGATCATCTCGTGCCGAGCGTTTTGGCCTGGAGAAGCAGAGGGGAAAAAATTGGAACACAGTGATGTAAAAATGCTGGGGAAAATGGAGGAAAAAAGAAACGTATAGGGGAAAAAATAATAAACAAATATACGGACAGAGGAAAATGGAAGATTTAAGGAAAAGCGTACCAGTGTTAAAGTCTGCATATAGCATTTTGCCCTGGAAATTAAATGAGGTAAAAAATAGTCGGGGCATTAAATTTTTGTTGATATTGTTTTAGAAAATAGATTTTTAACTCCAAAAAAGTTTATGGCATAAAAATATTTATGATATATATTGCGAGAAACGAAAAATTAGGAACTCGAAATTAGTTATTGCATAGATTATATCTTTAAAGCAGAATTGATTGTATGATTTTTAATATTTCATATCGAATTACTGATTCTAATACACTCAGAGGTAAAATCATAAGAAGTGAAATATTGTTATATAAATTGTATGCTATATTTGTTAAATAAAGCATACCGTTTATATTACAATAAAATACATATGGAATAATTTATATAACAATAATAAATATACATGGAAAGAGAATGAGTAATTAAGATTTGAACTAAAATATTTCTGATTGCTACTTAGACATAATATATAAACATATAAAACAAATTATTAAAGCAAAATGTATTTCTTAACAGAATCTACACATTTCACACTTATTATCGCATTAATATCCAAAAAATTGGTTTTTTTTACTGTTCTGGATTTTTTAGCTTTAAAACAAGTTTAGGTATACTGCTCCAAACATATGGTGAGAACTGATGTATTAATAAAGAACACGAACTAAGTATATCAAAAGCTAAATTCGAACAATAAAATATCAAAAATGAATGCAATTGCAAATTAGTTAAACTTTCAAATAAGTTGATGAAGGAATAAAAATTACGTCAAATGTCCTAGTACTGTTGTTTTAAGTAGGAAAATCCTGAAAGATTAAGAAATAACAGATAACATCAGTTTCAGTCGATGAATAAGAGCATCCAATCGGTTTAAGCTTTTGCAGAATATTTCTTAAAATACATTTAAAACATACAGTAAATCAGTCTACTGGTCAATCTACTGGTTGGTATAATAAAAATTACAGGTTGATAATACATGAATTCTAAACGGTAAGGAGTCTAATGCCTAAAATGTAATATCAATGGTGTTATATCAAGAATAGTATTCCTAGACCTCGATATTAAGGATTGTATGCCAAGCCTTATACTTAGCCGAGTATCAAACCAACAATGAAATATCAAGAATACTATATTAAGGGCAGACGGCCAAGGATATTATATCAACAATAGAATGCAACAGATACTAAATTAAGGTTACAATACAGAGGATATTACATAAAGGATACAAAGAGGGTACCAAGGATCTTATACCAAGCATACCAAGGACTCTATATTAAGGTTAATGTGCAAAACCTTATAATTTGCCAAATATTGTCAACAATGTAATATTAATGCTGCCAAATTAAGGAGAGTATTCGAAGGATATTATATCAGCAATACAATACGAAGAATATTTAATCAAGGATACTAAGAGGATGCAGGGATGTTATACCAAGGACACTGTATTAAAGATTGTATACCAAGCCTTATACTCAAGACAACAATGTAATATCAAGGATACGATATAAAGAATAGAACGTCAAGGGTATTATATCAAAAATACAATAGAAAGGATATAAACTAAGGTTACAATACAAAAAATATTACGCAAAGGGTACTAGGAGGGTACTAAGGATGTTATACCACTAATAGTATGCCAAGGACACTATATTAAGGATAATGTTCGAAACCTTATACTTTGCCAAATATTAAGCTAACAACGCAATAGCAAGGATATCATATTAAGGAGAGTGTACCAAGAAAATTATATAACAATATATTACAAAGGGTATTACACCAAGGATACTACGAGGTCTAAGTCTTCTATATTCACGAAGTGATCATGTAAATACAAATGGATATGAAAAGACAACATTTTCTGTTTAAATATGAGAACAATATAGCTTTAGGATGATTTAAAAGTATTGTCTCCAGTCATATGCATTATCATTTCCCCCTTGATTTTTATTCTTTTATATACAATGTAAAGAAGAAGAACTGTGAGTGTCAAAAAAATTCGAACTCGACATTTTGAAGAATTACCACGTTTAAGAGCTTTATGTGTCCCCAAAACGGATTTTTGACTTTATGTCTATTTGTCTCCCTGCAACAAAATTCTAATGAATTTCAAGACACTCTTTACGATCTAGAAGAATTAATGGCTGTTTTTTACATGTGCTAGGTCATTTAAGGAATGAAAGAGCCGATTGGCTTGCAAAGCAATTTACAAAGCTAAACATCATTGATCCTTTGAGCATACCTAAATCTAAGATTCGAAACGAGAATCACAAAAAGACTATTTTCTTATAGGATAAGCTGTACCAGAATTCATCAACTGCCTCTATAACTAAATTATTTTTCTCCAAAATTTCTCAATGGTTAAAGAACAAGCATTTCTCCAGCGATTTTTCCTTAACAAAATGTCACACTCTTCACGCTATGTCCAATTACTATCGCAAGAGATTTGGATTACCGCACACTTCTCTTACAGCGTGGGTGGAGATCAAAATGTCGAACACTCGCTTTTTGACGTCTCCAAACTAACCGAAGGGGGAAGGGATTTTATTGTGGATCTCACTGCATGTGATATTAAGTGTCCACCTCCGCTTCATGTTTTGGTCGCCCCCAAAATGACTTTTTTTTCTCATTCTGTAAATTTATTGAATTTGCTGCTTCAGTTTTTAAGTAATCTTCTATTTTTGTTTTGCTTTTTATCTCCTTTTGATTTTATCTGTACTTTTACCTTATCTGTTTTTACCTACGTATGTAATTGTTTCTACTTACTTCTGTAAGCCGTGTGCTGTACTTTGGAGTTCGCAATGTTTGCTATATTACCAATAAAAATTGTCTATTTGTCTGTATCAAGGACGTTTTGAGCTAGAAAATTGGAATTTAGAAAATTTAAAATGTTAGATTGAAAGAAAATCTATTCACAGGAAGATGGCTGTTTGAATAGCAGTAAATTCAATAATTACAAAATACAAGTTTATAGATAATATTTGGAACATAGCTAAACCTCTAAAATATAGATTCTTATTCTATTTTGAACCAAAGTCATCAAAAGATTAAACATCTGAATTTTGTTTACTGGTAAATGCAATAATTCAAAAAAGTAACGACTTAATGAAATTCGGTATATTATATTATGACTTAGTTTAGTTTTGTTTAAAATTTTGATATAAATTGATTGACAAAAGTACATATTCTCCTGATAGATTCTGTAAAAGTGTTAGATTTACGTCAAAGATCTATATTTCCTAACTATTGGTAGTCAATGAAACAATGAAATCGCAGTCATAACTCAATGTTTACAATTTTAGAAGGTTAGACAAGACCTTTAGAGGAGAGTATGTGTTAGAGAAACCATTTATTTTTGATTTAATAAAAAAAATATCCGCTTATTCTTTATATATTAATAGAATTATATGAGTTGGATTTTTAAAAGATATTTTCATTTGTGAAAAAAAATGCAACTGTTTAGCTCATTATATATATTTTCCGAAGTTCACATGCATTTTTCAAACAGGCAAACAAAGAATGTACACTGACTTCTGGATTTTTCAAAATATTTGACAAGCCTCTATATTGTTTAGCATACGCGTAACACATTACCTGGGTGTTCCTTCTGGAATGTGCTTTGTAAATACTTTTTTCACAGTATCTCTCTGGGGCTTTTAGAATTTTTAAATGAGTAGATATCAATAACATTGGTTAAATTAACAGACATTTTTCTCTTTGCAAGATTGACTCGTATAGTAAATCAAGATGCTAAATATGTTGCTTTAATTGAAAATATCTAGCATTGTTGAATAATTTATGAAAATATAAATACAAACATTACAGATGTGTTCTCAGACAATTGTGCTGTTTATTTATTAAAACTTATATTCCCTAGAAATTTACTTATAAATATCTACGCGATTGTCAAATAAAATCAGTAATATTTATTTTCCTTCAGCTAAATAGCAACAGCCTGTTTAGAACCTGTAATTTTGCTTCCCAGCACGAACAGTGTCATCGTAAAAAAAGACCGTCTTTCGATCAATCCTGCTGCGTGCTGAGCGTGTTCCTCATCACTGGAACTCAGAGCTTGGCGACAAATTGGATATTGCTGGCAACTTCAAAAATTTTAACGAACCGTCCAATAGAATCTGAGATGAACCCTGATTGGACTAGGAGGTTCTTCACCTGCCTCTTGGGAGCTATAATAGGCCATCACTCTCAAGCTGCAGGGTGAATTGAATTGAACCTGAAGCGTAGTTGGAGTAGAAGACAAGTATCGAGTCTTTGAGAGGATAGCGACGCAAAGGAGGAGTACCAGCGTTGTGAGGAGCTCACGCGACTGCTCAATTGCTGAGTACCGAGTCCTTTTGTCTACTGTGGAAGCATTGAGTATCGTGTGGAGTGGCCAGTAGTGTGGCAGTAAGTAGGCAGCTAAAGCGAGAAGACAGTGAGAACTTCAGACTTTCATAGGGACCGTAACAGCGAAACTCTAAGGATCCCCTTTCTTTCTGAATTCTGTATGGCTGCTTTGTGTACTGCTACTTCTACTTGTGGTCTACTGTTTGTTCTAGTGGCTTGCTGTGTGTTCGTCTCGGCTGTACATATATATCATCTGTGTATTCGACGTCTTTGTGTTAGCGTCTTGGTGTCAAATAAACGTCGTTTTCATCTTCTATTGAGGTCTGCTGATTGTCGTCACACCATACACCCACTATAAACGAACCCAATGATCCATAATAATATATTTACTGATTTTGCAGACCAAATATCGTTTGCAATAAAATGTTTCAATGAAAGTTTTTTTTATCATTTTAGATATTTTAATAATACACTGGATATATCGCCTTAACTTCTACTTCCTTTTTATTAATT
>JAOUZG010012254.1:0-14473 GCA_026289955.1 Argiope argentata | reverse complement strand
GACCTCATCAAATTATGCAAGGTTTAATTTATCTTCATTTTGAAATTAGCTCTCGAAACATCAAGAAAACAAGGAGAAAATATCTATAAACTTTTTACACTTCGATGCATTTTATTGAACGCAAACTACATTCACTGTAGCAGTTGTATCCTCAAAGGATATCCATTTCAGACTCAAGTTATTCCGAAAGAGGAAGAAGAATGCATTGGTATTTGATAAGTCATGCCTATAAAGCCTCAAATATCTCTTACAAACTATCAAAAACACATTAGCAACTTAAACATAATGCGATGAACTAAAATTGGAGCCTAAACATTTCAAAACCACTGGTCTTGCCCCAATTGGGAAAAATCTTTAGGTTAAGATTTTATTCCTAGGAATCGTAGAAAATTAAAAATCAAGCCTTCCTCAATTTCATTTCCTATCTGCTTAAAAATTATTCATTATTTTGGAAAAAAATTGAAAATTAAAGGAAATTTCTTTTAAAATAATAAAAGCTTGAAATTAAACATAAAAACTAGTGGTCAAATCATAAAACCCACAGAATGATTTTGGGAAAAGTGTTGGATCGAAATGAATTGTTTAATTTTTTTATTAGGTACTAGAGAGATGGCTTATCTCCTATTCAGAGCCTAGAGTAATAAAAAAATTTGCTTTTAAGTTAAGTAGTGTGAAAATAAAACGGTTTTTTTCACATTTACATAATACACATTGAATACTTCCATGAAACCGAGAAGAAACGGAAAGTAACCGTTTTTATGGTTTATTGATTCTAATTACGATAAACGCATTCTACTACATAATATCCTATGTATGAATATTATGATCCCGCATTAAGTAGGAAAGAGTCAGAGAATTAATTTAATCAAAGGAATTGAAACATCTATTGTTCTACATTATTTCCGCTAAACGAGAAGACGCCTTATGTATTTACTCCGTTTAATAGTAAATCAATCTAATTTTCTCAAAAATAATATCTTCATTCAGTTTCAAAATATTTTCGACAGAAATTTTTCAATTGTTTCCGAGTAAATTTGGCTACGGAATTCCCCGCTCTATTTCAAAGAGAACCATCTTTTCCCTAAGTTAATATTCTCTTGCACTCTATATGGCATTTTGAGTCAATAACGCCCTTTTTCTAAAAGATGAGAGCTGTACCGAAGCATTCATTCCTTACTTTCAAATCTTAACCATAAAATAACTATTGACTAAAGTTATATTTAAATCTATATAACTTTATTCAGATTTCTTACCGAAACTTAACAGCACTTAGCTTTTTCCTTAAAGATACTTTCATTCAGAGAAAAGAACCATTTTTAATATTTTAAAAAATTACTCACTATTATCATTTAACATTTATATAAAATTGCTCTCAAAAAAAGATTTGTCCTTTACTTGAACAGTAATTTAATAATAAAATAGCTATACTCTTATTTTATTAAATTAATATTTTTATGTAAATTATAGGTACTTTTTATTTATTCAAATTTTATTTGTTGGTTTACAAAAATATATAACAATGAAACTGAGTGTGGATTTTAAAACATTTAGGAACGAATATAATATAGAATTCTGACTCAAATATATAAGGAAAAAGTAGCAGTTCTCAATAAACCTCAATTTTTATCTTGAATATAAAAGCTTAAGCAATCAAAAATTTATTTTACTATATGCAAGGTAATGTTACACTGTCATCATATACAGTACCATACATATACACGAAAATACAAAATTGATCTCAAAAAAGAAAATTCTAAATCTTGAAAATAAATTTAAACGTTTAATGGAGAGAAAAAAACTTTAAAATTGCAATTCGCGAATTCATTTGATTTCATTTGTCATCGTACATGAAAATTGAATCTAAAATATCACAGGTAAAATTTTGAAGATGAATAGAAAGGAAAAGATCACGCATAAATAAATAAATAAGAATCCGTCATTACATCATTTTTTTAGGTATTTGTAAATAAATTCAGATCAGAAGGTTGATGATTATGTTAAGGTTAACTGATAGCAGGAGTCAGTGCTAGAGCCCACAGAAGTGAAATATGGCGTTTGAACACCAAGCAAATCCTTCCAGAATATTTTATTTGAATCGTAGCATTTTGCAAAATTTCTTACAAGAGGAATAAAAGGTAAATCCAATATTTTACAACAATATGAAAAAGGTGAACTTTAGTTTTTTAATTACAAGATTTTGTTGCTTTTTCTCTTTCCAGTGGGTAATAATATTTCATAAAAATAAGCATAACAAATGTTCTGCCTTTCAAATTTTTTTAACCCGAAAACTATTTTAGCAAAAATTTTATTCTCAAATTATCTAGATTTCATAGTTTTATTAATTTTTTTTAATTTACAAAAGTTCAGATTAATTAAAAAGAATCATGCTAATTTAATTTGAGGAAAAATTTTAAAAAATGGATAATCCATGAAAACTCTACAAAACTGTACTCACGATATTTTCTCCATTTGAATTTCAGGTAACGATAACTGAATTTGAATTTCATTTATTTTGGATTTTGTATTGCACGAATTTTTAGTACTAAGCATATATGAATGTAATATTTGTTTTTAAAAATTCCCCGCACGCTGTGTTTATAGCTGTGTTTGTTATAATAAATTATTCTACTTTTGCAGGCAGAAATTAAATTTTCATACATGCTAATGATTTATTCAGCAGATTTAAAATCAATTTCGATAAAATACTTCTACTCATCGAGACGAAACAAAAAGAATTTTAATGCAATTAACTTTCACAATTTTTGCTTATAACTTATCACTTAACATTTATAAAATAAAAGATGCCTAAATTAGAGCTACGTAGATGATTGCCAAGATTTTTACATTTAAAAGAAATATTTTATAAAATATAGAATATTAAAAACCTTTCTAGTAGAAAAGTTTCATACAAAATTTTGCTTCTGGTAAAATGCAATTTTTCTGGAAAGAAACAAAATAAATATCGAATATACTTTTCAATTTAATTTTTTCTCAATCAGTTAAACATGTTTTGAACGGAATTAACAAATAGATCTCAGTTTGGATTTATTATTGTTGATTTTTCATCTTTTATTGTAAATTGAGCATCAAAAGTATACCGGAGCTGATATTGAAATATTAATTTCAAGAAGAACTAATACGATAATTTAAGAAAAACATTCAAGAGCATAGGTTTGTTGTTTCACGCGAAAATGGTACAATCTGCTTAAAAATCAAATTTATTATTAAATTTAATTAAATCTGGCTTTCTATGATAAATGCAGGAAGTTTTTATTGGATTTCTATTTCGTCTTTGATATTTTTAAACAATGGGTATGAAACAAATAAATCTAAATAAGTTGTTTACTCCAACGATTAAAGACAACAGTTATAGAAACTAAATATGTGGTAGAAATGTACTAAAACTATTCAATTGGCATAAAAAAACATTTTATTATGCATAAAAACCAAAAAAAATCAGCCGAAGCGTACACGAGATTAGCACTTGCAATAAATACATTGCAGTAAGAAAGTCGATTGTGAACAACCATAAAAGAAAGAGATGCACAGATGAAATTTGCAATGAAAATACTTCGGTCACATAGGTGCATCTCTCGAACCACCTGTTATTCTAAACTGATTACTTACATGATCTAAACTCAACCACTAACTCAATGCTAATAGATATTCAGTTTTATTTCTCGACCTTTAATACGTTCCATGACAGGGAACATAAATTTTTAGTAGAAACATCTCAACTCGAATCCCATTGTACCAATAGCCAAAATTACAGTATTTTCTGAAATCTTCCGATTTTGCCACCCAAATTCTCCAAATTATCACTAATGGATTGTCAAATCGCATCCATTCAGAACGATTTCTGAAACTATCTTTATTATAAGGAGACTTATTGCGCTGATAAGTGATATTACAAATTCGTTACAATAAAAGCAGAAAACTATTTTTGAGCTCAAGATTATGTTTTTGTAAAACAATTGACAACAAACAGAATATAAATATATAAAATCAGTATTTAGAAAATTAGAGAAAATTTTAATTTATTTTGAAATTACTTTACCAATTTTCAAAAATTGAAGAAGTTGAATAAAATAAGTAAAGTATAAAGGAACATATAATTCAAAATCTGACAACTTGGAAGTGGTGAAGGCTTAACTATTCAGCATTAATTGCTTTAACATTTTGGAGAATTTATCCAAGCTTTGAATGAAATCTTTTCAAACTGTCATATCTAACAGAAAGTAAATTGCTAATAGTTTATTTAAACTTCCCGAATCGAGTTTCTCTTCATATGTTGGCAGGTGGGAAGAATCTGAAAATCTGTCAACAGTAGGTTTACACAAGATACCCCCCCCCCTTTTTTTTTAATTTCACTTATTATGAAATAATCAAATGTATCAATGTTTCAAATCATTTTACAAAGAATTTACTGGATATTTTATCAAACCATTTATGCAAAATGAAGTATCAAAACAAGTTGAATGAATATAAATCGAAAAAAAATTCCTATTGATTGGTTGTGCATTGATTCATGTCATATTGCTTTTAATATGACATGAACTTGCGATTTCTTACGAAAAATATGTTGATACAAAATTATTTCAGCATTTTGATAAATATTTTTCTGTAGATCTTGAGTTTTTCAATATGAGAGTAGAATTTTGAGAATAAATGTCCATTTTTGTCGAACATTCAATTAAAAATTATATTTATAAACGAGTTGCACAATTTTTTATTAGTTTTGCAATCAGAAAATTTCGCCTTTCCTAATTTTTCTCAAGAATGTTACACTAAAATTAATATTTAATTATCGCCACAATCGTATTTCGAAGTTTGGATATTCATATTTGTATATAATCTGTCATTCTCATTGTTGTTATCGTGTTCCGCTTAACAATGGAAGGAGATGTGAAGTAGCTTCTGAGGGTTTTATTCTCATAGAAAAGGTTTTAAGATTAATTAAATATTTCAGAAAACTACCGTTATACATTTTTATCTTCAGAAAAACGATAAAGAAAATTGCCTCTGCACTACTTCATATTTATTAGCTATGTCACTATTATCATATTTAATTTTCATGAGCATACATACTTATTTCTAATTGACGTGGAGGAAAACCAGTAGACTAATAAAATATTCATTCTTGGAGAGCTGCAGATTTTATCATTAACTAGCATTATTTATTAGATCTTATATAATAATGCGAAGTAGTTGAAAAGATAAATTGCTCTGTTTGGAAAAGAGCATATCTATTTAATCATTAGGGCTGAGATAGTCTGACTGGTAGGGTTTTGGATCCGCAATCCTTGGGCTTCCAGTTCAAACTCCCCAGTCGAAGACTCTCCGTTTGTGTGATGACTGACGAAAATTTAAATAAAATTAAAACCGTTAAATCTGTCGTGGTCACAAAGCCCTTGTCGAGAATACTACTACTGGGGGGGCTACTTAAACCGAGGTGATCTTTCTCTGTTCCAGATTTAGATTATGGTCTCTGGATGAATTAATGAATTTAGTCTGCTCCATAGAAGGGGTTAGTGACATGCGAGAGCTAGAAGTCAGAATTTTGCACTCGGATACTCAGGAATCCATGCCCTCTGAAGCTACACGATAACAAGATTTAATCACTAAAGCAAACAGCGTATATGAACTACAGTCATGATCAGAATATTTCTTTCCCTTCCCGATTCAAACAAATCTTTCAGATTTCAGAAAAGTAATTGAAACGAAGGGACAAATAACTCTCCAATCAAATTTCGATACATTTCTTTTGATGGAAATTTTGTAATCTTCTGCTCCCAAACTTTAATGATTTACTGAGATACGACTTATGATTTAAACTACTGATGGCCTTTTTTATGGCCCACGCCATTAATTTTTATTTCTCATAACTTCCATCTTTAAAATTGCAATTTATTAGATGCATCAACATGCAGACATGACTTGCTTTTGAAACACAAGAAATAAAGTTGAGTTCATAAAACTAAACGGTATAATTGTGAAAAATTCTGAAACTTATTTTCCAGAGGAAACATTCCATCTGAATATGATAGCATAATTGGAGATTTGTCAATTTCGATTCACCCATCGATGTTAAGCAAATAATTTATTTTGCCGTCAATAATCGAAACAGCTTGTGCATCACTTTAATTATTAGGTATGAAAACCGCTTATTTAGAGATGCAAAACAATTTTAAATGATCTTGTTTGAAGATGTATACATCATGACAGAAAATTCAACCATTTCCAATTTATATTGCAATGGAAAAAAATATACAAGAATATACAAGAATTAAAAAGCGCATAATTATTTGTCCTTAAATGTTTTACAAGATGTTATATTTTTATATATAATAAAAACTATGCCAATTCGCCTCTCAGTTTGATTTTGACACAAGGTATAGGCCATTAGAAAATCACTGCCGAATCAACTTTTGCAAGAGTATTGAATGCCAGAAATGCCTTTGATGCGTAAGGCTATATCTATAAAGCGCATGTTCATCTATCGAAACGTAGGAAAAAAGTTTTTTTTTTTTTTTCAGTTTTAAATCAAAGGTTCTCTAGTATCAACGCTTTATTAATCAACTATACAACACTTGCATCTTTCTAACCAACTACGTATAGAAAATTCAAATTTAACTCATTCACTACCAGAAGATAAATGGAATTTTGCAATATTTCTATTTTTTTGCTTTCAGAAGGAATATGTTCACAGTCGAGCAATAAGCGTATAAAACGTTAATAAAATACCTTAATAAAAACCATACATTTTTTTTATTATTTTGCAAGAAGTAGACTTTATATAGTTTAGAAATGTATTGCCTCTTTACCGTATTTCCAAACACATTATTATACATCTGTCTTACTGCAAGGCTGTGATAAAATTCTTGGTTTAGTTATAATCACTGCAAACTCAAGAGAAATTATTTAAGATACAAATTAAATAGAAAAAAATGACCCAAAAATTTCAGTCAACTAAGCTATACATCCTAAAATTGGAATTTTATTTTATTTTGACAGCGTAGTGGGATGGAGAAGTTAATAAAATAATTAAGTGTATATAAGTATATATAAGAATATATAAAAATATATTCTTCATAGAAGCGTTTGTAACGTCATTTTCAATGTAATAGTTTATTTTTATTTAGGGGACATTCCATAATCTTCACATGGCAACATCAATCTGACTGCGAACTTCAAAAGGATTTTAATATGCGATTTCGTTCATCTTTGATTTCAATCTCAGAATAAAGAGAAGCTTTAAAAACTTTTCGATTAATTTTATAAAATGTTAATTTTTTCCAAAAATCACTTTTAAATAGTGAAATAGACTCGCAAATGCTAAGAACATAAGGCAAATGATCTATAGTATAGTATCTTAGTATAAATATCAGACAAAACAAACTCCTATAAGTTTCAATTTTTCTCTCCTGGATGAAATCTACGCCGTTAAATTCATAACTTATTCTTAAAATAAATTCAGAAACAGAAAATGGAACGCGCTGTTAAGAATTATAAAACTACTACTACAGCGCATTTGCTACTAATTGCCATTATTACATAGTTCTACTTCAATTTTTTTTCAAGGGATATGCTATTTTTCTAAAAATAATTTTATAATGTTTTATACTTTTTTAAAAAATATAAAATAAATTTGCTAATTTTGATGATTTGCTCAAAAAATTTCAGTTCCAGTTGTCTGATTTATTCGATTGCGTTTCACAAATTAATATTTTCGAAAAAGGAGTTGATGCGGGATCTTAATTCATGCTTTAAATTTATAGTTATTTTTTGGTAAGAATTATAAATTAGTTTCATACAATGGACAGATTAATATGCAGTATTAGTAAATAGCTTCAACATGAAAGGCAGATGTTTAACACAATTGCTTTCGGCATGGTGTCCTATTTATTCACATTTGAAACGATTAGTTATCGCATAAGCCATAAATTTTCGTAATTGGTTGCACGTACACGTGATTTCGGAAACAAGAAAGCGCACTACTTTCGAAACAGTGAATGGTTCTATGCTTTGTAAAATATTGGTAAATGGTAAGTAACATCTCTGGCAGTGAACGAGTTAAAAATACCTCAAAATTCTGATCTTAGACTGTAGTTCAACGCCTCTTTTAAAAAATCTACCTTTTAAACCCCTTCCACTTTCTTGCAATACCCGATTGCCCTCCCTCCCCATTCGGTAAACTGAGTTGCAGGAACAGAAGTTCTTGTTCGATCTACAGAGCGTGATCAGCGCGGCCTTCAACGAGGAGTGTCGCGTCGAGGGAATCCCTCCAACGAAACTAAAAGAACGGCGGAGCGACACAGGCAGGACCATGACACTGATTTGAGGAAGAATTTCCATATGTTTACTCATGTGCAGTTAAATAACTGCTTTAAAATATTCACATTTGCATTATACATATTTAAATGAGATTATACAATATTAAATGAAATTACACCATTAAAAGAATACATCAATACACAATTATAATTATGAGCCTTTCGCATTCCGATGCCACTTGATATAAAGCAAATCCTAAAATTAAAAAAAGCAATTTTTTAATTAAAAATCAGTACTTCTGGTTTTCTGTGCAATGCTATTAATTCATAATCACTCACTTATTTCTAAATGTAATGCATATACAACTTCTGTAAATATAGTTTATATATAATGACCTACGACATTTATGAGTTAAAAAATTCTGCATTATCTTTTATGCTTATTTTATTGATTGGCATGTAATTTTATAATTATATATCTGTATAATGATTTTTATTTGCAGATTTTGTGTAGATTTTTTATTAGTTGTTTCTTATTGTATTGAATTTTATTTTGAACGAGCTTTTACAAACGATGACGTACGCATGGAAAAACACACAATTAACCAGTAAAACAATTTACGGCGTGTAACTAAAATAAAGCAAAATTTCAAATCATGAACCTATTTCTTTAAAATCAAGTCTATTTTATTAATCCGTCGAGATTGATATGGCTATAACAGTACTATATACATATATTTTAAACTTTTAATTAAAATAAAAGCATAGTTGTCAACAATTACACTGCAACATGCTTGAATTTTCAACCCCAATTACGGTAACACAAATACGTAAAATTTCTACGCCAATTGGTGTAACGTAGTATAGATTAGAAATGTTTAATTTTCTTTATTCTATTTTATTTTAATTCAAAAGTATTTCAAAAGGAATCTAAAAAAATCGATTAATTAACAATGTTTGCTTTTAAATGCATCAAGCACTAAAAAAATAAACATAATCTTTTAAAATAATCGGTGGAAAACAAGTTAAATCTAATCTCATTAGCAAGATTGAAAAAACTGAAGTCGAATAAATTTGAATAGGGGATATGATTTTTGGATGGAATGCAAGAAAAATATCATTTTTACTATTTTCTTCGCAATTTTTCTGTATTTTTTCCTCCCTATAAAAGCCTTTCTTCTGTATCTCAGAAAATATTTTTTGAAAAAATCAAATATTTTGAGTCGTTCTCGAGTTTTGCACTTAGCAACACATTTGACAATTTACTGTTATAAAGATTTCATTAAGATCTAAAATATTACATACAATTGTCGTAAGTGTTGATAAATGATTTCAATTATTTGGTTTACTTCTTCAAAGTTTGCACCACAGCTAACAAAACCTCTAAACTATATTAATTTTGGTCTTTATTATTAATTAAATCTTCAGTCTAATTCTGTTTGATTATCTGGTGAATTAACGCTTTTGTATGGTCTATTTATTTAAGCGGTAAATAACTATATTTTTGGCATTAATCCATTTATCAATACACCTTTCATCATTTCCTTACACGTATTATTGAAATTGTTTCGTTATATTTTAAATTTTTTCCCACTGGACTAGTGTTACACTCATAAATTCATTCGCTTATCTACTGGGATAGTTCATTTGTGAAGAATTTTAAGCTCCTTCCAGAGTTTCATTCTGCTCTTTAACTGAACAACCGCATATGTTGGCTGCTCAAATAATTTATATTCTTAAATAAAAACATGGGAGATCAAATGAGATTTTGAAATCTTAAGATACAGAACCCTTTCATCTAGATTTCGATTGATTATTTAAAAGAAAGCGTAAAAATGGCTAGTCATCTTTCGAGAAAATACCAATGCAAGCAATACTGCATTCAACTTTACCGCAAACAAATGCAAATTAAGTGTACTTATGTTAATCCTTCCAATTCGCCAGTTGTTTCAGCTTGAAAAGTTCTCTTGATGTTAGAGCAAAAATATGGCTTTTTAAAATTAACTCTTTAAAAGTATAATTAAGTCGTATAAAATATTTAAAGAATATTTAAGTTGCTCAAAAATGAAGACATATTTGATGTTTTAGAATTTCTCATAGATTACTATGAAAAAATATAGCTAAAAGGCAAAAATAGATTTAAATTGTAACCAGATAGGACACGAAACTAAAACAATCAAGTTTCAAAAAACTACCTTTAGTACTTAGCGATTTCAAATAGGAAATTTAAGGACTCCAATCTAACTGCAATAAATTAATGGATAATCCCAATTCAATCCTTAAAGAAAACTGCCACAGCCATAAATAACATTAATCGAAATAATGCAATATATTTAAATTTCAGAAATTAGATTCCTGAAAGAGTTATAACTACATTCTAATGGGTTTACCACGCTTGAAAAATAGTCAAATAAAATAGTTAAATCTGTCAAACTATTGACGTTGGGGAGAATTCTAAGGTTTCATTTTGTAATCACTCCCGAAAACGGAAGTCTAGATGACAAATATTCTCTGATGATGTCAAAGTGATGTGGATCTTCATATGAAATTGCCGAAATTGATAATCTGATAGTGTCTATGAGATTAACTTTGGTTTAATCATTTTAGGTATATAAGTGGGCTTATTTTGTTTGCGATCATTTATTTTTCATAAGCGATTCAAATAGATTTAAGTAATTATTTCATGGGTAACGAGGCACAAATCAAATTTTAAAAACTCAGATTCTGTATAGTAATAATTAAATATATCCTTTAATATTTAAAAATTAATACAACAAAACTTTTTTACAGTTTCATTCAGTACATTTAAAGTTTGGTTAAAGATAATATAACCAAGCTTTCACTCAATTATCCTCCACCACATATTAGTTTAAGGGAAATACATTTTAAATGAACCTAGTCCATATCAACATAATAGGCCGAATCGGAGCCTAAACTAACACACTCGACGTTCAAAAATTGTTGAATATAATACCTAATGGGCTTTTAGTTAATAAATAGGGTCTTCTAACATGCATATGTCTTACGGTACGGCATGATAAAAATAAGCATAACCAATAAAAATAAACTTGGGTTTGAATCTAATTGTTATGGTAGATTAATATATATGAATTAGATCATTGTAAAAACGAATATTGAAAGCTTATTAATGAAAAGGGAAGGAGAACGACGGAAAATTTCTTTATTATTAGAGAATAAACAGATTTATTCAATTTAAATATTTCTTTGATAATTTTAATAAGGAAAACTCGAAAATTTTGCCTTAAATACGAGACAATTCAGGCACTGAGTAATAAAAGGATTAATAAAAATAAAAATTTCAATTATTAATATTATACTAGATTTTAATATTTTGTTAAGGTAATTTAATTCATTAGATTTAATTTTTGAAACATTAACTATAAATAATGAAAACCTTAAATAACATGCGATGCTCCATTATCACAGTGGCCATGGGAAAGCAAAAGGCACAGAAATTGTATTCATAGTATATAATTTAAGAAACAATTTTAAGTACTCACTGTGTACCGTAAATAGTATTTCATAGTTCGGAGCTGCACACCATAGCTACTTACCTTTCAATGATGAAATTTCTTCACGTGTAAAAATTTATTCACAATAACAGGAAATGAAAAGAATGGATAATTCAACTATACATTAAAATTAATTTAGAATAAAGTTTCTAGCACACAAACATTTAAAACAGACAAAAAAACTTTTTCTTCACAAATGATAAACATTTATAACTAAATGAACTAGTCATGCCAGACGTTGTTGAGAATTGTGTTAAAATGACAGTATAATCCCCCCACTCTTACTTGTCTGGTATACTGATGTCTAAATCCATTTAATTTGTATATTTGAAATTAAAAGCAGGTACCAGGAATCGTTTTAACACGATGTCATTCATGAATCTCGTGAAAATAATTTTTTAGAAAAACTAAATATTTGCTGAAATTATTCTCCTGCTGATTAAAGTATGTGCATATGCGTTGGCGCTTTACAAAACGTTTACGAGTTCCAAATTTGTCATTTTTTTAAGCTTTCCAATTTATTTTTAAAAATTCAGATTTTTAGACAATTTTTTTAAATATTTTTCTTGTCTAATTTCCTAAAACAGTTCACTCAGAATCTCTGAAATTCAAATGGTTTTTATCAATTCAAATATTTAATCTTTTGATTTTTCTCCATTGTTGAAAGTCAAGAAAAATTGGTTTAATATATATGTACTTTACAAACCGAATAAAAAAATATGCAAATCTCGGAATTTAGATAAAGGAATGTACGTTTAAGATTTCAGTAGTGATTTGATGTCATGGGATTGGTCATAATTGGAGTAGTTCATGCACTCAATAATTAGAACATATGACAAATTAAAATAACTTTAATATGTCAGGCTATTTTATAAAATCATGGGCATAAAAAGGTATATCTATATAATTTTACAAATTAAACGTAAACAGTATATCAGACAAAATAACTGGTCACCAAAGGCGACGAACGCAAAATAAAACTATCGTAATCAGTTTTTAACACTAGTAAATATTAACGGGTTAAGTCATTATTTAATATTAATTTCCATCAACGATTCCTAAGTATAAATTCAAGAAAAAAAATGATACAGCATTTGTATCACGTGCAATTACCTTTGAAAAAATTTATTAAGCATTTCAAAATTAAAAATACCCAATTGTAAAGCACTTTGCTTAAATTCTGCACTATAGTAAGCTATCTTCTTTAAAATAATTCTTATCTATTATCTTGTATTCTTATTTATTATCTTGTATGTTAGAGGAAACCAAGTAATCGTCAAAACAATTAGATTCAGTTTTGATGAATGTCTGTATGGATAAATTCATTGTCTGAAGAAATATTACAAATCAGGCCATCACACCAATTTAAAATTATGCACAGCATGCAAATGAGATAAAATTAAATAATCGAACCAACTGGCAAAGAGGCATAATTCACTCTGAATTTTACCATCCTATCAAAAAAAATGATCAAGCGCTTCAATTTTTGCAGATATTCGTAAGTCCCTTTCCACATAAAAGAAATGTCCTAAATAACGAACAAACATCACTCCTTCTTAATGGATTGCAACACAAAAGTCTTAAGTCAACATGAAATAACTTCATTTATAAAAAATAGGTATTGGATCGTACACTATCAATTCCTCAAGGAGCAATTTAAAATTAAATGAATAAAGCTAGGATAACACTTACATGGCCGATGCGATGGAATGATGTTAAGTTGAGAGAGAGTTGAGGAATAATGTTGAGTTGGAATGAGAAGAGTTGATGAAGGAGCAAAGAATAAGTCAGCCTGAACTTCACGCCTGAAACAATGATTTTCATAAGTGAAAATATAAATGCATATAATTCCATACAGACAATTTAAATTTAATCACCGGAAGAAAACAGCAATTAATTTTATTACAAAATGATACTGCCGAAAAAAATCAATGAATTATCATATACGAAATTGGGACGAATCTCAAGAATCCGTTTGAATCAATCAACCTCCAAAAATAAACTTCGTCGATTCGTTGCTTTTTTTAAATTGGCTTGGGATATAATTTGGGATTTCATTTTTACCACAGACTCGTAAATGGGGGGGGGACTTAATCCAAAATTTCGTGATAAATGCGTTAAATTCATACAAGATCCTTAATTATAATGTTAATATTGAAATACAAATTATTCTTAAAAATATGACGTAAAAGATCCCAAACCATTTAACCAAACTATCTTTGATTAACGATATTGTTGTAAAAATAATTTCCTAATGATTTCTTTAAACGATAAAATTTTTAAAAAAATTATAATCGTCATAAGTACTATTTTTTAATATCTCAGTAACACCAAAGAGACAGCATTAATTTCACATTCAATTTAACATGCACCTGATCCAATGCATACATTGGCCATTTGTTGGAATCAGTATTCGAACCCGAAGATGACTTTCATTATCATTTCAAGAATTTCTTGTCAATGGACGTCAGTCGGCTTCCAATAATTCGGTTTTTTCATATTTGACCTTGATGTATTTAATAAGCGCCATACGCGATTGCTTGCTTACCCGAATGCTCTTCAAATCTGGTTTCGGAAAGAGTAAGAACTTGTCATGCTATTTCATTCGAAATAAGAGTCGATTCCAAAATTAAAAATCAGAAATGCTGCAAAATAAATCTTCGCGAT
>JAOUZG010012248.1:0-17424 GCA_026289955.1 Argiope argentata | reverse complement strand
TATATAATTTATGCAATTTTACAGATTTTTTTACTATAATATGTAAGAAAATTGATAAATTTTATTATCAATAAACATCAGCGTTTATCTGAAAAAAGATTTAATATTCACCCGTTTCATTATATAAACGCCTTTTTTATTTGGTATTAACATTTCTTTTACTTTAAAATGAAAATTTAATTTCTACATTTTAAAATAATGACAAATGGCAATAAATATTTTATACAAACAAAATTTTAAGAATACTTTGAACAGAAAATATAAAAGTTTGGTGAATTTAAAATGTCATTTCAAAATTCATCACTAGATGGTACTCTAAGCAGTATTACAACGTTTCATGGAAACAAAAGTAAAGAAAAAAATGGCACAGTTGCCACTATTCTAGATTTAGTGATAAGAAAACGTGTTTTAGTTGTATATTGTATTATTGCATCAAAAGAATTTTATATTAAAATAATATTTACTAAATAAACGTTAACATGATCTTATGTATAAAATAAATATCATTAATTTCAAACTAGGTTACTAATTGCAAAACGAATTAACTACAAAACTCAAAGTATATACAAGTAAACTGATAAAAAAATGCCCGTCATTTATAATGGAATACTAAGAAATTGCATGGTAATATAAATTGCATGATATCTAGTCCGTAAAAGGAAGAAAAGGAAGCGAATAATACTTTCACAAAAGTACTTTAGTCTCGGAAGTAAATGACAGATTTCCTGCTTATCATTCAATACATTAAATGATATCCCATTTCGCCATTTCAAGTTTCTGATAAACAGACATGATATAGCACATTCATTATTTCTCAAGGAATTTTGATTGGAGATTTCTGATTCAGGTTATTATTATCGAGCTCTTGTTGAGTAATATCATGAATAGGAAGATTTCGTCTTTTTCACGAGTCTTTGACAGAATGATTTGTCTAGACACACTTGTATAAAAGAGGGAATAACTGTACTAGGGAGTTATAATCATTTCCTAAATATAGTTGTGAATATAAGTCAAACAATGCAAATATAAACGCTTTAATGTAGTAGTAATATTTTAAATTTAAGTTTTCTGTCTTTTTTTGTGAATAAAGTTTATCTCTAAAGTAAAGTGTAAGTAAATATTATAAATTACGTATAAATATTATAAAATTACTTGCCAATACTATAAAATTACTTGCAAATACTATAAAATTAACATATAAATATTATAAAATTAACGCATAAACATTATAAAATTACGTGCAAATATTATAAAATTAACGTGTAAATACTATAAACTTAAAGTGCAAATATTATAGAATTAACGAATAAATATTTTAAAATTAACGTGCAAATATTATAAAATTAACGTGCAAATATTATAAAATTAACGTGTGAAACGTGTTCACTTAAAGCAACCAGACTAAAATTATGTGGGTTTCCTCTTTTTTTCGCGTTTCTCATCACATATTTAACTTGTATAGTGAATTTCCAACTCATTGATTTGTATAGACATGTTAACATCAGGTGGTTATCAAAATAATGGGAAAAACTGTGAATAAAATTGACTTTTTAAAATGCACTTCGTAAAGATTAAAATATATTAATAGCCACCAGCTATAATATATACTTTTTTATAAATAACAATGTATATATTTTGGTAGTATGGACTGAATTTATTAAATTTCTGTAATTTTTGGTATTAAAATTGTAAATTATCAGGGCACTCAGATTTTTAAATTAGTATCATTCTAGGAACCATCCTCAATGGAACAAGTGTGACCGAAACATCCCACCTTTTACGCGTTTCTAAAGACACGATGTCTAAAGTCATGACACCATAAACACAGCAAATGAATACAAGGTCAGTAAAGCAAAATATTGGACAGAAAGAGAAGCTACGTAAAAGAGACCGACGGTTACCAAAGTAGATTGTAGTGTCGAAAAAGTGAACGACTGTATCAAAAGTGACCGCAGAGCTCAATTCCTATCTGGAAATGTACAGTCAAAAGACACCTTGATTACAGTACGAAGGCACCTTCATAAGCGGAGCATTTATGACAGAGAAGCCATTCCTAAGTCACTTGCCATAGATGTCTATGGTAAACGTCAGCTACAGTAGGGTAACGCTCACAAAACCTGGTAAATTGATAAGTGGAAGAGAGTAATATGCTCTAACAAATCGTGTTTCCCATTTCCCCCTACAACAGGAGAGGTGTACCTTTGAAAGACACCTTCTCAAAAGTGTAATCGTGACTATTTCCTTCTAACTTCCAAGCAAGGAAGCAGATCTGTCATGATATGGGCAGCCATGTTGTTGTTTTCTAGTTCACCAAACTTAACCCTAAAAGGAAGAATCATTGGGGAGTAGTATAAAGAACTTTTAGCTGACCAGGTCCATCCTATAATGCAAACTTTCTTTCCTACAAGTATTGGGTTTTTCCGTTATGGTAATGCTCCTATTCACGCAGTGAAACTTATCCAATCATAGCTTCATGAACACGAGGATAAAGTTAAACATCTATCTTCTCCCGTACAGTCACTTATCCTCAGTATGATTGAACCTTTATATACGAAATCCGTGTACTCCACCGGCATCTCTACCAGAACTTTCAAAATATCACCAGCAATATGATACAATATCCCTCTAAACATTATTCAACGCTCTTATGAATCAAATCCTAAATGAATCCAAGCAGTATTGCATGCCAAAGGTGGGCCTACACAATACTAATAAATGATTCTTTATAAATCTAAAGTGTTTCCATTATTTTGATAACCACCTGTAAATGGGATTAGAAGCATTTCCATGGTATGTTATAAATAATTGTGGAATAAACATTAGCTCGAGGCAATAAGTTTCTTATCTTATTTCAACAAGTTATGCACATTTTAGATTGCTTATTCATAGATTTGGTTTTTATTCTGAATTAATAAGAAGAGAGAAGAGTTTGAACCATCCTTAACAGCACAAGTTTTATCCGTGTTGTCAAACAGAGTTTTATCGTTACTCGAAAAAAAAGAGAACATAAAGTTTATTATTTTGAGTCTTTTGAATTGGATATCCAAAAAAGGCTTCTAAGTTTATATTCAGGTATGTGACCTGATGAAGTGTGAAAGAATAGTTTAAGCTTCAGTACCAATTATAGATGCATAAATAAATAAATAAAGTTATTTTTTCCTCGAAAAACATCTGATAAGAAAGACATAGGTTTTTTAAGACCTAGAAAATACGATGTAGAATAAGGTGATTGATTAATTAGGTAAAAGTCAGTTATAAAAAACTTAATTTTATCCTAATTAACAACAATTTTACCCGTGTTATCTTTTAAACAAGAAAAACAGAGCAATTTTGTTTGGATTTAAATTGATTTCGATATATTGTTAGAAATGTAAATACCTCGAGCGAGATTATAAATGGCCAGTCTAGCACGAAGGGAGTGGAGATGTTGAGAGGTTCAAATTTTCATTTCGCTTTACATTTCTTAATATTTAAAATAGAAAAATAATTCAATAGCCAACATTTCCCTTTCTTAAAACGAATAACTTTTGTATTTAAAGTGCCTCAAAAATTGCAGTATCTTAGAAGTTAGGGGCCGAAAAGTGATTTTCTAATCTTAAATTTAATGTTTATAGCATCAATTATTTATGTTGCGAGAAATTAACTTAGATTATTTAGATGTAAAGAAATCTGTCTTTACATTTGAGCTTGCAAAGCGGAATTTTATTCACCTCTTTTCCAATATTTTTTTATTTCTTATTGAATGCTTTGAATCTCATCTTTTTCTACCTATTTTGGAAATACAATCTATTTTTTGGAAATTAATTTTTTTAAATAAAATTTTATTTTTGAAAATAAAATCTATTTTTTGGAAATAAAATCTATTTTTTGGAAATAAAATCTATTTTTGGAAATAAAAGTTAAGATGTGTGTACACTGCTTTGAAATATATTTATATATATTTTTTTTTCTATGTTACATCGATAAATCCAAATACTAAAATTAAATAATCAGAGAATGTTTCTTCATTTTACAATTTTTAAGAGCAAACGAAACAACTACTGTCAAATTTATTCATGAAGCAGAGCTTCATTTTGCTAAAATATTATACATAAACAAAGGCCTTAATGCTCATTTCATTGAAAATATCCTCAATTTCTGAATCTGAAATATTAGAAAATGAAAAATCTTGTAATCCATCATCCATTTAACGCATCTTGTAGGAAGAAGTTTCCCCATGATTTATCCGGAGATTCAAAAGAATCGAAATTCGATACCAGAGTCACAATTTGTTTAGAAAAAGAAACCCCAACTTATTGTAAAACCTGCTCTTTTTCTCCATCAAAAAAAGCAGCTCGCGTTTTGAGGTTCACAAAAAATAAAGCATTCAATTTATCAACAAAATGTTTTTTAGAGAGTGTTTCTGTTTTTGTACAGAAATTAACCCTCTTGCAGAATTTTTCATTCAAACGATTTTTTTTCCGTTCTGTGAAAGAATGAAGTCCACAAAAATCATTTCCTCGAACCGAGGATGTCGGTTTGGAATTTAGAGAACAATTGAATTAACTTTCTAGGGAGTTTCTTAGTTCGAATTCTTAGTAATAGGATAAAAAAAAGAACTTCTTTTTATTCTTTAAAATTGCCTCAAGAAAGAGATTCTCCGCTGATGGTTTTAGAACCAGACAAGCTCTTGTTTTTTATTTGAAGATAACTTATGAAGAAAAAACACTACCCTACTCCTAAATTAATTAAGTTGCATTAACTTTAATTTAGTTTTTTTCTAATACAGCATAGTTTTTTAACATAAAAAATAATATTTGACTGCTGTTTTTTCTTTTGTTGATAAAAAATTATCTTTTTAAAAAATACTAAAACTATACGACTAAATTTATTAAAAATTATTTCTGTACGGATCAAGGAGCTTATGTAGTCTGCAAAGTTTTAGTTTCAGTATATACATCAAATGAAATGTTTTTTTTAAATATATAATCCCACTGTTTAGATTCATTTAAAAGAAAATAATGGAATTTTGCTTAAAGGGAAAAATAATGTATAGTTGATTTGATACTACTAAAATTATATAAATTTTTTTTCTCAAAGGATTTTCTGATTAGGTGATGTAACGTACTTCTTAATAATAACTTATTTTTAGCCGGCTTTCTGGCACAGAGGTAGCGCGTCTTCCTCGTGCTCTGGCAGTCCCGGATTTGAGTCCCAGTTTGGGCGTGGTTGTTCTTCTGTGTGCAATCTGTGAGATGTGTGACTGTGCCCCCCTGCAAAAAGGGGGCAGTGCAAGCAAATGCGGTGAGTGTGCAGCTAAGTCGTACTCTTGGCCCTAATTGGCTCTACTTCCAAAACAAGAGACGCTGCTTTCGGCTTGAATCTACTGCTGTATCAGCGGGAGGCTTGTCCATAGGCAAGGGCCATAAGTAACAACAACAACCACATAACTTATTTTTGGAATAGATTGTAATAATATTTGTACCATGTATGCTAAGCAAAACCTATTTTCGTTGCGGAATTTTACTATTTTTTTTTAAATTCTCAAAAAAGTTATATCCAATACAATGAAGGAAATTAAAAGTATAACGTTTTAATATTTTGATATGTAATTACATTAATTTTAGTAAATTATTATATATTTTTATTGAAATCATGTCCTTTTAAGTTCTCGAAGTGAATGGGTTCGTTTGCAGTGCGTATATGATTGACATAATCAACTACTCAATAACAAATAATCGTTATTATTTGTTATCAACACGAAAACATAAATTGATAGACAATAAACGTAGACAAATTACGATTACATAGACAATAAATGTAGACAAATTACGATTACCTAGACAATAAACGTACACAAATTACGATTACATAGACAACAAAGGTACACAAATTACGATTATATAGACAATAAATTTAGATAAAATTACGATAAAATAGACAATAAACGTAGACAAATTATGATTACATAGGCCATAAAACGCTGCCGAGACGTACACAAGATACACAAAGCAGCCCTTAAGGCAAAATGCAGCCCTCAAGAAATAATCGATAGTAAACAATAACCATAGCACAACTAAGTGGCTAGACAAAAATCAGGAGGACGAGGAAATCTAAGGCGTTATTCATTGAGATTCCTCCAAACGTCTGCTATTTCTCTCCTGTTTCTTCACTTTAGTTGCCTTCAACAGTCTATTCTCTTCTATACGACTGGCTACTCAGCGCACAACTCTCTGCTGTTTCAGTACTTTTCTCCAAATTCGTTGGAAGACTCAATCACCCTAATTGATTGAGTTGCCTTCAAAGCTTGCCCTAAATATGTGGGCGTGCGTTATCAAGAATCAGAACCTCACCCACAGTGAATAGTCCTAATCTTTTGTACTTGATGAACCTAAGAAGTCTTCGGAGTGTCTCACATCAGTGTTAAATGTCTTTCGGCTATTACCATGGTTTTACTGCCACGCCAGTTGGGTGAAACTCTTAATAAGAGCCTTTGCTCCCTCCTGCACATACAGGTGCCCACGAATGCTCCGAACTACGACGGAGACAATCGCATTCCTAGATGTCTCCATGTCTGTATAGACAAATATTATAATGATTGCATTGTTACGACGTTTAGCATCTTTTCATTTAAAGACCCCTTGTAAAAGTAAACAGTCTTTCAAATATTGGATTGCAAGATAAATTAATAATAACTGAGTAAAATATGGGCTATTTGACATTCGGTGAAATTAGATTCAGTACGATATATTCTTTTAAAGATTTATAGTATTTGTGCAATAAAAATGTTACTGCTGCAGTTTGAAAAGTATTATTATTGCAAATTATTCAAGGAATATAGATGAACATAAAGCATCTAAAGAAAGAAGTTGACAATTGGAATGTATCAATATTGAACAAGAAAATAGGTTTCGAATGAGGCAACGAAAAGTTAAAGAGCTGCAATTGTCGTTGCTACTACTTAATGACTACTTAATTTATGGCATTAGATCATGAAGATCCTTAGAAGCAATTATGCATTATGTATGAATTCCTCATAATGTAGTACTGAATATGTCTCTTAATCTTTCAGATCATAAAAACAATATATTGCATATGTAACATTGCTGATAGGCTACGAACTGCCGTGAAAATTGTAGGTTGGAAATTATTGTTATTGATAATATTCCTCTAATCTTTTGCTTTTCTATGAGAGCTATGTATTTTAAGTGGATGAATATGTATCCACTTAAAATACATAGCTCTCTGATGAGGTCAAAATATTCTGCTTTAAGTGAGTTTTTATCGTGTGAGAACCTGATATTGTTTTCGTTAAAGGGCTTTGAATAACCGAAGGCAACGAATAATTGAAGCTAGAAATTGTGTAGTCAATGAGAAAAAAAGGTAATATTTATTAATATATCTTAATTTTTTACCTACTTCTACCAGTATTTCATTATTATTATGTATGTTTTGTTGAAAGTAGATGCGTTTTTAAAATTGTTAACATGTTTTTACCAGTATTGCTTTTTCAAACTTAATGGTCTTAATGGCTTAAATTAATTAAGACGAATAATTACTTCATAATAATGTTCTCACATGATAACTTGAAATGTGCGATCGTAGATTTCATTTTCATTTCCTTTTATTTTAGTTACAGTGTTAAGATCAACGTCATGTGCCCCGCCCACATGAACAGCGCCACCTACTGGAAAATGTAAAACGATTGAGTAAGCTACAAGCTTTGAGACTGAAAACATCAATCTCCCATTAAGCGGAGTAATCTCCCGATTAAGCGGAGCAAAATCTATAATAACTATGTCCCATAGCGGATAAATTGTAAAGGTCCCATTTAAGCGGACAACTAAATAAATAATTCTTTAAGAGGTCCGTCGTATTGATTTCATACCTCTCCATTTTGGTCCTAGCGACCGGAGAAAATCAGCAAATATGGATGCGAAATCCACTACAAAAACAGCAACCATTAAGGATTTAAATCGGGCACGAGGTGCCATCAAAACCAAACTAACGAACATCAAGAAGTTCATTGATGCGTCATCAACTTCCGATGATGAGACAAAGACTGTCCTAACTGCAAAACAAAAACTAACCAGTGTATTATCGGTGAAACAAGAACTGGAATTATTATACAGCAAGTATTTAGAACTTGATGAAGATGAACAAGCTAGTAAAAAAACAGATGAAGAAATGTTTTCTTTACAGGATGAAAGAGATGAAATAGAGGTAAGTCTTCAATGCTTACTCTCTAAATACAATAATGGTGATCTTGTAACATTTAATGAAACTAAAAAAGATCACAATGAAGATTTGAAATCGTATATTGAGCATATAGAACATAAATCTAAGTTGCCTGAAATTCCCTTACCTACCTTTTATGGAAAAATAGAAGAATTTTCGAATTTTAAAAATCAGTTCTTAAGTCTCATTAATGAAAACAAGGATCTTTCAAAGGATCAAAAGTTATTTTATTTAAAATCTGCCCTCCGTGGTGAAGCAAAATCAATTGAAACAAGTGATGACACTTTCGATTCTTTATTTTGTGCTCTCGAAGATCGTTTTGAGAATAGGAGAGCTGTTGTAGATATTCATATTGACAATATGTTAAAAATTCAGAAACTGAGTTTTGAATCATCCAAAGGTTTAAAATCTATAACAGACTCCGTTAATAAAAGTTTAAGAGCATTGAAAAGTTTGAAATTAGAGTGTAATGATCTAACTAACGCTATTCTGGCAAATATTATATTAGAGAAGCTAGATAACGAGACAAGAAAGTCGTATGAGTTATCGTTGCAATCGAAAGAAATTCCTTCTCTAAAGGAGCTCTTAAAGTTTTTAGAATCAAGAGCATTAGTTTTAGATCAGTTAGGAAAAAATCCGTCGAATAACAGATTCAAAAGGGAATTTCAGGGAACAGGAAATAAAGCGAAAAATTTATTTGTCAGTTCTAATAAAGGCAATCAATTTATGAAGAAATGTGTACTCTGTAATACTGAACATCCGTTACAAAAATGTTATGAATTCTTAAAATTGAATGTTGCTGAACGTATTAAAGTATTAGAAAATCATCATTTATGTAAAAACTGTTTAAAGTGCCATAACGCGCCATGCAAGTCTAAATATATCTGCAGAGTATGTAAAAAACAAGGCCATAACTCATTAATTCATTTAGATCAGCAAAACGAAAGTAATGTTTTGCCTAGCTCAAATAGTGTTGCGCAATCAAATGCAAATCTAAATCCGAACGCTGAGGTTTTTCACTCTTCGGGTGGATCGACCTTGAACATTCAACCGTCAGAAATAAATCATACTCTTTTGTGCACAGCAAATATTCTTATTGAAAATAATGTTGGGCAAAAAATAAAATTAAAAGCTCTCTTAGATAGCGGAAGTAGTGTAAATATATTAAGACAGGATGTTGCCGATTCTTTAATGCTAGAAAAGCAAAAAATAAATTGTAAGATCTCTGGCATTTCCGGTGATGAATTCTTAGTTAAAAATAGATTGATAGCTACTATTTCTAACGAAAGCAATGATTTTTCAAGGGATGTTTCTTTTTTGATTCTTCCTAAAATTACTGATTTAACACCTGCAAGGAAAATAAACATTAATAACATAAACTTTCCAACTGAAATAAAACTTGCAGACAGTACGTTCCATATTCCCAGTCAAATTCATGTTTTATTAGGGGCTGAATTATTCTTCGAAATATTGAAATCTGAAAAATTTAGATCTTATGATAATTCATTGCTTCTTCAAAATAGTGTGTTCGGATATCTTGTCACAGGAACACTTAAAGGGACTGAGTCTCATTTCTTTTCTGGATTAATTTCTGAAGGGGAAATTTTAGAAAACTCAGTTAAAGAATTCTTTGAAATCGAATCATTTCCGGGTGATAACACAGATAATTCAAAGACATTTGAAAGGCAGTATTGTGAAGAACATTTTCTCTCAACTTACAAGAGAGATGATTCTGGAAGATTTATTGTCAAACTGCCAATAATCGAAGACAAACGCTCAACATTAGGGGATTCAAGGGAAATGGCAGAGAGGCGATTGAATTTGCTTTGGAAAAAGTTAAATAAAAATGAAATCATGGCAGAACAATACAAGGCATTCATCGACGAATATTTCATACTTAATCATATGGAGAAAATTGTTGATTCTGTTGATTCCGAAAGTAAAAACTTTTACATTCCTCACCATGCAGTTTTTCGTCCCGAAAGTTCATCTACACCTTTACGTGTTGTTTTTGATGCTTCTGCGACTTCAAATAATGGAGTTTCTCGTAACTCTATTTTATTAAATGGGGGAACAGTGCAACAAGAGCTTTGCTCTATAATTTTAAATTTCAGAACCTACAAGTATGCATTTTGTGCTGACATAAAAAAAATGTATCGGCAAATTTTGATAGATGAATCCGATAGAAACTTGCAAAGGATCCTCTGGAAGCCTAATCAATCTGCTCCTGTGGAAACTTACAGGTTATGCACTGTTACCTATGGTACAACCTGCGCACCATTTTTAGCGACTAGAGCTTTAAAGGCGCTCGCTGAAGAAGAACAAAATAACTACCCTGAAGCAGCCGCTAAACTTATAACGAATACTTATGTAGATGATATTTTGACTGGTAGTAATAACTTGCAAGCAGCTAAAGATTTACAGTATCAATTAATTGAGCTGTTAAAGAAGGGATGCATGGAACTCCATAAGTGGGTTTCAAACGATTCCGAACTTTTGAATGATCAAAAAAATTTAGAATATTCATTTCCATCAGAGTCTGACACAGTAAAGACTCTTGGAATGCTGTGGCGCCCAACATCCGACGTTTTCACGTTTAGAGTGGCTTGCAATTTAAAGAATAATTTCACAAAGCGAGAAGTTCTTTCAACTATTGCCAGATTGTTTGACCCGTTGGGTCTTATTGCTCCTGTGATTACAATTGCGAAATTATTCATGCAGAGACTTTGGCTTCAAAGGCTGAGTTGGAATGATCCAATTCCACCAAATGACTTGCATGACTGGATTTATTTTTTAAAGGACTTACCGGCAGTGAACGAGCTAGAAGTTTCAAGAAATTCACTCATCAACAATTCAAGTTCCATCGAGTTACATGCATTTGCAGATGCTTCTAGCAAGGCATTTGGCGCAGTTTTGTATTTGTGCTCCAAAAATGAATTAGGTGAAGTGCAATCCAGCATTTTGTGTAGCAAGTCACGTGTGTGTCCCATCAAAGCGATGACTATACCCCGTTTAGAATTGTCTGCAACATTGCTGTTGGCTCGTCTTGTATCCAAGGTGATATCAACTATTCAAGTGCCAATTAATCACATCTACATGTGGACTGATTCAACAATTGCGATATCCTGGATAAAAACTCCACCAGAAAGGTTAAAAACTTTTGTTGCAAACAGAGTAAGGGAAATCAATTTGTTGTGCCCAAATTACGATTGGAGACATGTAAAATCAGCAGACAATCCTGCAGATCTTATTTCCAGAGGTGTGTCAGCTAAAAACCTAGTGAACAATTCATTATGGTTTAATGGACCATCTTTCATAAAATCAAATATGTGTTTACCTGTAGAAATTAATGACTCTAAAAATGATGAAGAATATCTTAAGGAAGTTAAAACTTCCAGTGAGCCAGTATTATCATGTAAAATTTCTGATGAATTTGTTACTAATATTTTGAATTTGAGTAATAATTATGCTAAAATTTGTCGTATTGTTAGTTATATTTTTAGATTTGTGTTTAATATGAAGTCTCCTACTGAAAGAAGGAAAGGTAAGTTGGAAATACAGGAGATCAAGGAAGCTTCTAATTTCTTGGTAAGAAAGGTACAATTGTCTGAATTTGCAGATGAAGTTAAAGTTTTATCTAAGAATGTTAATCTAAATCAGAGTAAAATTAAAAACTTGGCCCCATTTCTAGATGAAAATAATGTTCTTCGTGTGGGTGGCCGTTTACAAAAGAGTAAGCTAACTGTAGACGAAAGACATCCTAAGCTTCTGCCTTCCAATCACAGGCTTACAAAACTAATAATGTGCTCATTTCATTTAAAACATTTGCATGTAGGTCCCCAAACTTTACTGCACCTTGTCAGGCAGGAATTTTGGCCAATTGGCGGGAGGAATTTAGCCAGAAAAATAGTTAATGAATGTGTTGTTTGTTTCAAAAACAAACCAATCAGCTGTAACCAATTGTTAGGAAACCTGCCAGCTGAGAGAGTTAATCCTAGTCCACCATTCTCAAATTGTGGGATAGATTTCTGTGGCCCTTTTTTAATTAAATATAAAGGTCAACGCAAGGGTATCTTTCAAAAGATTTATGTAGCAGTCTTTATTTGTTTTGCTACTAAAGCAATTCATCTAGAATTAGTCACCGATCTAACATCTGAAGCTTTAATTGCAACTTTAAAACGCTTCTTTGCACGACGAGGCAAATGTTCTTGTATTTTCTCAGACAATGCTGGGAACTTTGTAGGAGCAAATTCAGAGTTGAAGAGACTGCTAAAATTAGTAAGTAACCCTGATAATAATTTAGCTAACTATCTAATTTCAGAAAGTATTAATTGGAAATTTATTCCTCCAAGATCTCCAAATTTTGGAGGTTTGTGGGAATCAGGAGTCAAATCCTTCAAACATCATCTAAAAAGAGCGGCAGGTGCTGTTAAATTAACTTTTGAAGAATTTTTAACTTTGACAGCTGAAATTGAAGGAATCTTGAATAGCAGACCCATTGTTCCAATGTCTTCTGACCCTCATGATTATTCAGCCTTAACGCCAGGCCATTTTTTAATTGGTCGTCCTTTAACGTCAATTGCTGAACCATCATTAATTGAAAGGGCAGATAATTATTTGTCTAGATGGAAAAGGGTAACTAAATTATTGCAACAAATTTGGAAAGGTTGGAAGCGGGATTATTTAAATAATCTTCATCTTAGAAACAAGTGGCAATTTACAAAGGATAATGTGAAACCTAATGATATGGTAATACTTAAGGACACTGATTTGCCTCCATATAGATGGAAATTAGGTAGAATCCAAGAAATAGTTAAGGGTTCAGATGGTTTAGTTAGAGTAGTAACCGTCAAGGTTGCAAATGGCATTGTTAAAAGAGGCATAAGCCAAATATGCTTGCTTCCCATAAATAATTGAACATTTGTAAATTACACATGATATTAAATTGCTTTATATAATTGATCTTAATGTATCTCCAAAGGATATACAGTACATTTGAATTTCATATATGTATATCTTTTATTTCTTTTTTGTAATGTATAATGTGCATATTGTTTTGTATCGAATGTTTATATGGCAATTTGTTTAATTTGTAATCGTATAATTGTATCTGTAATTGAAATTGTATAATTTCAAGGCGGGAGTATGTTAAGATCAACGTCATGTGCCCCGCCCACATGAACAGCGCCACCTACTGGAAAATGTAAAACGATTGAGTAAGCTACAAGCTTTGAGACTGAAAACATCAATCTCCCATTAAGCGGAGTAATCTCCCGATTAAGCGGAGCAAAATCTATAATAACTATGTCCCATAGCGGATAAATTGTAAAGGTCCCATTTAAGCGGACAACTAAATAAATAATTCTTTAAGAGGTCCGTCGTATTGATTTCATACCTCTCCAACAGTACATAAATTTATGCATTGCCTTGACTGACATAAAAAGCGCCTTCTGAAAAATCATGCTATTTTTTTTAATAAAATACCAATAAATAAAATATTAGATAATCTTTTGAATTTCTATGTATCTTAAAGTCAAGAAAGTAAAAAATATTTTACTGATGGTTTTTTTTAAATTTAAACTGATGGTTTTTTTTTAATTTAAAAAACAAAATTACATATTTTTTGCATGTATATGCATTAATACATTTATAACATTTCACATTTCTAAGGTAATATACAAGTATGCTCAAAATACTTATATATATACATATATAAATATATATATTGTCAATTTATATGACACGAATTTTCTTAGTTGAGTTCTTTATATGATGCTTCCAGATAAATGATAAATTCAGTGTTATTGTATTGGAGAATATTTATCAATTGATCTTTGAGCTGTCACCTCATGCGAGTTGTAATTGTTGTTGTATTGACGAATATTCATCTGCTAAGTTGTGAATTCATAAAAGTCACCTCATGCAAGTTGTATTGAGGAATATAGAATAAAAGTTAATGGTAACTTGAGTGCTTTGCATTTGAAAATTTATTAATTCAAAAAAAGATAATATTAATTTAATCTTCATACTCACATTTTTTGAGAAAATCTTGGTATTACCGCCGATTCCCATTCTCATTTCAAAGACTGCAATCTGTAAAAAAATAATATGAATGTAAAGCATTTATTTTTTTCAAAAATACAAATAATAATTGTTCACTTTATAGATATATTTCACTGCATACACAATTGTAAGAACTAAAATAATGTTAATTTTAAATTCAACCATACATAGAATATATTTTGTCTTGAAATGTATTATTGTGCAGTTGCATTTGACTTTTAAGGTTGATTATTTTATTTGCATACTTTTTAAAATATACATATTGTGAAGGTTATAGTATGAGGACCTGGTATACAGAGAAAAATTCATTTGGCTTAAAAGGAGTTTCATCGCAAAATTTTGGATAATTTAAATTTTCGTTAGAAAAAAACATTAAGTTCCAAATTAAATTAATATCCATATAAACACTAAGAAAAACTAATTATTAGATAGATAGAGGCAAATATTATCTATCTAAAATATTATAATTCAATTTCTAATTTCATTGTTATAATATTCATTATAATAAGAACTGTAATCCTACTATTATAATAAACCTGCATTAAAGTTAACTTGCTTTATGGGATGACTTTCAATAATATTTATATTAGTTTTTATTTAACTCTTCAAGGTTGAAAGGGAATGACTCTTTTTCTCATCTAATTCATGTTAAAAATTGTTGTAGTAGATAAGAATTCTTTTGTAGTTTAGGAATTCTTTCAATACAAAATTTTAAAACATATCCCTCGAAATCCATACCTCAGCTTCATGCTTTTTAAGACTAGAAAGACATATTATGTGGCATTATACAAAGAAATAGATATGAATGCATTTACAGAAATATGGATATGACATTCGTCCTCTGATGTATTGTAAGAAACGTCACATTTCTGTTAGCATAAGAAATAAAATGTGATTCAATTCTGACATTTATTTAGATCCTCTTTTCAATACATCGAATTCTTTCGGTAGCATTTTGAAGTGTTGTGCAAACCAGAGAACATCCCTCCAAAAATCCATGAAACTGAAATATGTTTTTTATCGAAAACATTGCAGGAACTTTACGTCATCTTTGGAACATGTTTATGCACTACAATGGACAAGACAGTCTCTTGCAGATGCAGCTGTTGCTATGGCAACTACACTAGTTCGATGACTTACTATGGCTGTGCTTGACACATGCAGAGAATTGAATATTTTTGAAACGATGATATAACTGCTGGAATCCACAGATGGATGCGATTTATTTATTTCAAATTTTAGAGAAAAAACATTTAATCCTTGGATGTAGTATTGGCTTTATATGTTAAAGAAGAACTTAGTTTATGCAGATATTACAACTACCTAAATCTTGAAACAGTATCTGATTAACCTACAAATATTTTTAAAAATAATGGATGTTTTTAACAAAAACTAAGACGAATTCTCCCCCCCCCCCATAAACGTGGATTTTTAAAATTTTCTTATTTGAAACGTATTGGTTTCAAATGAAATTTTAGATTGATGAAAAGTAAACTCTGAAATTTAACTTTTATTAGCTTAGTTTTGATTAAATTTAAAGCAGCAATATTACAACTATACACAATACACGGCTTATAGTTTTACGTAGTGCTGTAAATGATAGTTCTAATACTTAAACATGTTTAATCATGATTGATATTAGATATTGATGCTTACAAGTATCATGTTTAAAAATGATTACATTACTTTGAATTACTAAATTGTAACAAAATCTTTATTATTGAATTTAGCCGTATTTCGAAATTGGAAGTGGTTGTTAATTGTACTCTTTATATATACGATAAAATTTTGTTTAAACAAAACTGTTTTAAATAAAGACAGTTTAGGCAATAAAGAGATTTAAACAATATGTAATCCTTTATAATAAATGAAAAAAACAGATTAATAATCAAAAAATGACACACATTTCGATTTTTTTTAAACTGTATTCAATTGAGTTTCTTTGTCTTCGTTTGAACTTTATTAAACAAATTTTCCTTCCCGAATTTTACACAGTCTATGTTTACAGATATATTATGACTTATTTATGAATCCATATCAGACGTTAAAAGGATGTAATGAGATTATAGTAGAGTTAATAAGATTTATATTTTAGTAATGAGATTTTAATAGAGTTAATAAGATTTAGATTTTAGCAATGAACTTTTAGTAGAGTTAATAAGATTTATATTTTAGTAATGAGATTTTAATAGAGTTAATAAGATTTAGATTTTTGTAATGAGATTTTAGCAATTATATAATCTTTTTAATTTTATTTTTTGATTCTTTTAAAAACTATAAAAAATATATTAAAAATAAACTATGCATTTCAAATTGTAATTATTATAAGTTTTAGATTTTTTTTATTTCAAAATCGTCTGCAACTGATCAAAAATTTATTTAATTCTGAAAACTAATAAAAAATTTAGAAAATAAAAGTGACATAATTCAAGATTCTCGCATTTGTTGCCTTACGAAAACTCACTGAAAATTCCCTTAATCTTGTTGGTCTTTATAATTTCTTCGATTGCACATTTTTTGGCATAATCTTTTTTTTGACTGAAGCCGCATCTGTTTTCAAACATTTGCTACATTCGCTCACTAGGGCTTTGATTTTAATACTCTCGTACACATTAATAATTTATACTTCCTATAAAGCATAATTATATTGCTACGTTGAAATTATTAAAATGTTTCCAAAGTTATTATTAAAAACTCTTTAGCGTTAGATTAGTTCAAAATCTTAATATTATCCTATAATAGAAGTGCAAACATATTTTTTTATTAAAATTGTTTGCTTCTTTAAGATAAACCAGCAAAAAAATCAAATTATGGAGAACTTTGTCCAATCAAAGCTAGAAAACGTTGCTATTTGTATTGAAAATTACATAAATGAACAAACTGAAGATAATTGCACAAGTTAATAGATTATGATTTTCTTATAAATTTATGCGTTTTAATTTGTTATATAAATACATTTCTGTTAGATGGTCGCTAGCAAAAAATCGTCAAATAATGGAGAATTCCACCAAAATTCTTTGGCGATTTTTCGCTAGCGTCCGTTTAACGGAAAAAGTATTGTTAAAAAGTATAAATATTGCTGTTGAGTAAGACTATAATGTGATTAACGAAACAGATGTATTCCTGTATTTGAAAAAAAAAAAA
>JAOUZG010012235.1:0-10553 GCA_026289955.1 Argiope argentata | reverse complement strand
AAAAGTGGGCAAATTTCCTCTAAAACCAAATTTAAAAAGTGTGGAGAGTATACCATAGCGCCATGTACGGTCATATGCTTTCTCAATGTCGAAAAAAACGGATACAAGGTGGTTCCTCCTAACAAATGTGTCCCCTCAGGGGCTCACCTACTATAGGTGAGTTCGGGTGTCCCAACCCCGAGGTACCCAGGGATCTTTTCTTTTCCCAAGGGGTCTACTGTCTTTGGTAGACACGGGTGCCGCGCCCCCGGGTTTCTCTAGCGATCCTTCTGTTATTCTAACTTTTTAACTTCCATTTTTATATAAGTTGTAGTGCTATTTCATTTCTATTTATGTTGCCTTTTATTGGAGTTTTGATTCATATATTAAACCCATGTGTTGGCCGTGCATGGCGACCCGTTAGGGGCAAAATGGGATCCTGGAGTCCTTTGCGTTCTCTTTGGCCCACGCTGCTCCGTAAGTCGGGCGGCAGGAATGAGCCCGTTTCTGTCAATCGGCCGGTGGTGCGTTTTCTTTGGGAACGAGAAACCACTGCTTGAGGGTTAGGCCTGCAGTCTCTGTAGGTTTATATCCCGGTGCTACCCCTAGGGTAAGTACCGAGGCTGGAGAAAGCCAGAGCCGGCAACTGCCTTCCCTTGTTGGGCTCCATGTTGGGCGGGGGCGTACCGGGATGAACATCATATAAAAATTATGGGTTCCCGCACTTTTGGTCCCGACGGAGACATGCGTCCGTCAACCTCTCCTGCAAAGGAGTACCATTCGAATATAAAATTTTTTGTTGTTACTAGAAAAGACGGGTCCTTTGAAGCCGTATCAGCAATTTTAATATATAAAGCAATAAAAGCAAATGTTGGCGAAGTGAAATCCATAAAAAAATGTAAAAACGGCAACCTCTTGGTTGAAATCTCATCGCAAGAACAGGCTACGTCTATAATGAACTTGAAAAATATTGGCAACTATGACGTGATTGTTTCTGCTCACGCTAAACTTAATCAATCAAAAGGTGTAATATCAGAATCAGAGCTGCAAAATGATACAGAAGATGACATACTTGAGGAATTGAAGAATCAAAATGTTATTGAAGTAAAAAGAAACAAAATAAAAAGCGATGGGAAACTCATTCCAACAAAACATTTTATTCTTACCTTTAATCTGCCAACTATCCCTAAATCCGTAAAAATAGCGTATTTCAACTGCTCTGTTCGACCTTATATTCCAAATCCTTTGCGCTGCTTTAAGTGCCAAAGGTTTGGTCACACAATTCAGGCTTGCCGTGGTACTCAAACATGTGCGCGATGTTCCGAGACTGGCCATGAGAGTCAAACATGTACAGAATCTCCTACCTGCATAAACTGTAAAAATAATCATCCAGCCTATTCTAAATCTTGTCCTCGATGGCAGCAGGAAAAAGAAATCCAAACAATCAAAACCAAACAAAACATATCTTTTAAAGAGGCCAGAAAAATGGTAATAGAACGTACCCCTAGAATTGGTATATCTTACTCGACAGTAGCGAAAAGAGTGATGGTTTCCGCATCTACACAAACACAACAGCAAACTCATGAACCAGACCCTTTGCCGACATCTATGCCAACTAAATCTGTTTCTGTAAGTCCCAGAAACATATCTACAGTAGACAATAAAAAACAAAATCAATCAAGTCCTTCGAAATTAAACAGCGAACGAAGATCATCCTCTTCCAGCAGTTTAAATCCAACTACATCAAGCATATCAACTGCCAAATCTGATAAAAAGGAACCGCCAAAGAAACTCCCGAAAAACGTAAAAGAAACAAAAGCTATGAGGAAAGCTAGAATACAATTCCAGAAGAAAAACCTAGATGATAAAATAAAAGACTCAATAAAAAAGCGCTCGATATCAAAGCAAGAATTATTAAAACAATCAAAGTATGATGGCGACCATGATGAAAAATTTGATATCAAGATTCATCCATCTGAAGATGATGCAATGTCTACAAGCGGGGAGGAAAGTTCAGTTACTTAAAGCAAAAACACGGCAAATAATATTCTTTGTTGGAATTGCCAAGGTTTTCATTCTCATTTTCAAGATTTAAAAAGTATTTTAAACAAATACCAGCCCGCTTGCCTTGGTTTGCAAGAAACATTTCTTAAACCGGACATATCTGCTAAAATCAAATATTATAACATAGTTAGAAAAGATTACACACAAGGGTCTAGAGCTTCGGGTGGTGTAGCTCTTTTAATTTCCCATGCTTTCCCATTCAGAGAAGTGCCTTTAAATACCGGTATTCAATCAGTGGCGGTTCAGCTTCATATTGGTTCCTTGGTAACAGTTTGTTGTATTTACTTGCCCCCGAAAGAGAACATAGCACAGAATGAATTAAACAATTTAATAAATCAACTTCCTCAACCTTTTATTCTAATGGGAGACTTTAATGGGCACAACCCTATTTGGGGAAGTATAGACTTGAATCTAAAAGGACAGCAAGTAGAAGCTTTGATGGAAGATCATGATCTCTGTTTACTGAATGATAAAACTTATACATTTTTTCATATACCAAGCCGCACGTTCCATACATTAGATCTAGTTTTATGTTCGCCACCTTTAGCCATTAAGTGGGTTTTTAGAGTTTCAGAGGACCTTTTTAATAGTGATCATTTCCCCATTATTTTATCATATAAAGATAATGATGTCATGTATCTTGAAAAACCTAGAAGATACATTTTTAATAAAGCAAACTGGACTGTCTTTTCACAAATGGCTGTTATTACACAAGATATGGTGGAAAATGAAAATATAGACGATGTTGTCCAAGTCTTAACGGACACAATTCTGGCAGCAGCTGATACGGCAATTCCAAAGTCTTCTGGGAAGATTCCAAAACTTTGGAGGCCATGGTGGAACAACGACTGCAAAAATGCTGAGAAGAAACAAGCCAAAGCCTGGAATAAATTTAGACGTTATCCTACTACGGACAATTTTATTGCTTTTAAACAAGCTAAAGCATATTCTAGATTAATTAGACGGAAAAGTCAGAGAAATTCGTGGATAACCTTTGTTAATTCTATTAAGGGACAGATTAGCTCTAAGCTTTTATGGGACAAAGTCAGGAAGATGTCTGGCTTCTTTAAAAATGAATTTCCTTTAACATTTTTAGATTCAAATGGACAACTCATTACAGACATTAAGGAAATGGCTAATACACTGGGTGAAGCCTTCTCTAAAGTATCTAGTACAGCAGCTTACCACCAGGATTTTATATCTTATAAATTAGACGAAGAAAAAAAATGTTTAGATTTTAATACAAATTCTAATGAAGAATATAATTCTGACTTCAGTTTTATAGAACTGAAAAGAGCACTTCAAAAATCTCGGGCTACTTCACCTGGACCGGATAATATCCATCTGAATATGATCAATAATCTTAGTGACCCATCTTTAAAAAATATCCTGCGACTATTTAATAAAATCTGGCATAAAAAATGTTTTCCTAACTCATGGAGAAGAGCAATTGTAATTCCGATCGTTAAACCAGGGAAAAATGCCAAAGATCCAAACAATTACAGGCCCATTGCACTTACTTGTTGCTTATGCAAACTTTTGGAGAGAATGGTAAATAGTCGATTAATATATATATTAGAAAGAAAGAAGTGGTTATCTCCTTTTCAGAGCGGTTTTCGTAGTGGCAGGAGTACTTTGGACAACCTCCTACAACTAGAAACAGCAATCAGAGAAGCTTTTGTAAGCAAAAAACATTTAGTTTCGATAATGTTTGACATGGAGAAAGCCTACGATAGAACTTGGAGGTATGGTATATTGCGGGACATATATAGAATCGGTCTTCGTGGGAATTTGCCATTCTTTATTGAAAACTTTTTAAAGACCAGAAACTTTCAAGTTCGTTTGGGCAATATTTTATCTGACCATTTCCTTCAAGACGAAGGCGTTCCTCAGGGGAGCGTCCTGAGCGTAATTTTATTTATCATAAAAATCAATAATATTATAAATACTCTTCCGGCTGGCGTAAATGGCTCATTATACGTTGACGACTTCCAGATATATTGTTCAAGTGAAGACATGGGTTTCATAAGGGAGAAACTTCAAGAAGCGATTAATAATATTTGCAAATGGGGAAAAGTTAATGGTTTTAATATCTCTTCTCATAAATCTGCTGCAATTCACTTTTGCAGAAGACGTGGTTTGCACCCAGATCCAAAACTCAGATTAAATAACCAACTACTTCCTTTTGTATCTGAAATAAAGTTTTTAGGCATAATATTTGATTCCAAACTTACATTTAAACCACACATTGGCTACCTGAGAAGGAAATGCACGCTTTCCATGAATATAATGAAGATACTCTCCAACTTATGGTACGGGGCAGAAAGCGGCTGCTTACTCAAGATCTATAGAGCATTAATACGTTCAAAACTTGATTATGGCAGTGCTGTGTATGGATCTGCCGCAAAATCCACTTTACGACCTCTCGATACTATACACAATCAGAGTCTTCGACTATCAATAGGTGCATTTAGAACTTCTCCAGTTTTGAGTTTGTATATCATTTGCAATGAGCCCTCTTTAGAACATCGTCGAAACATGTTAGCTCTTAATTTGTTTTTAAAAATAAAAAGTGATGATTCTCATCCATTACATTATAAAGTCATAAACCCTATCTATAGCTCATTATTCGCATTGAGATCATCATTCATTCCAACTTTTGGTTTCAGGATCGGGCAAATTCTCAGAGATCTAGATATAACAGACTTCCCAGTTCTTAATAGATCGGACGAATTTCCCCCGTGGAAAAATACAACTATAAGTTTTATTGATACGTTTGAAAAATGGCATAAATCAACAACATTAAATTTGATTTATCAGTCCATGTTTAAGGCTCACAGACAAAAATTTTTTACTTATGAAGCCATTTTTACAGATGGATCCAAGGCTGGTGACCATGTAGGTGCGGCTGTAATTATTAGGCATGAGATTTTCTCAGAAAGCTTACACGAGTTTTGCTCCGTTTTCACATCGGAGATGTATGCCATATATAGGGCTTTGATAAAAATAGCAGAAAAGAATTTTAAAAGAAATATTTTGTATACAGACTCCAAAAGCGCAATTGAAGCTCTCAAAAACGTCTCTCCAACAAGTCATCCAATAGTGATTAAATGCATGGAATATTATCTCTACTTGTCAGAAAAAGGCATACAGATTATATTTTGTTGGATTCCTGGACACTCAGGAATTAAGGGAAATGAAATAGTTGATAAGGCTGCAAGAAGTTGTGCAGCGATAATTGAAAATTTTGTTCCTAAAAGTGATGCTTTACAGGCTATCAAAAATCAATTAGAGAAAAAATGGCAAAGTATTTGGGACCAGCAAGACAAAAATAAGCTACATGAAGTTCAACCTTTGGTAAGATCTACAAAAAATATTTTAAGCCGAAGACAAGAAATTCTATTAAATCGTCTTAAAATTGAACATACCAGACTAACGCACAAATATCTTCTATATTCTGAACCAGCACCTACATGCTCCTTTTGTCATTGTCATCTAACCATTAAACATATTCTGGTGCAATGCCCTACTTTTAGTACATTTAGACGAAACCAGTTTGGTGAGAATAATATTGAATTAAAAGACTTGCTGGGAGATAATCCCCACCCAAATTTGTTCTTGTTTTTAAATGACATTGGTATTTCTAAGCTAATTTGAGTTTTTCTTTTTATTTCAGTTTTGTTTTTGAATTAACGGAGTTTTTAAAACATTATGCATTAAGATAAGTCATGTGGTTGGCGCAGCGCGGCCAAATATGGCTTTTGCGCCATTAAACGAAACCAAACCAAACCTAACAAATGTGTTGCGTATCTGGGTTTCCAATAGAACGTGGTTATCAAAAGTCGATCGACCTCTTCGGAATCCACTTTGCAACGGGGAGATGCATCCTTGTTTTTCCAGTTCATGCACAAGACGAGCATTGACCATGCGCTCAAAGATCTTACAAAGACAATTCGTCAAAGCAATGGGCCTGTAACTCAAAGGGTTCGATGACTCTTTTCCAGATTTTAATATTGGAATGACAATAGCTTCGCGCCATTGTAAAGGGTACTTTTGTTCAGTCCAAATTCTATTGTATAGTAGTAACAGATTTGAAAGAGAAGTGTCATTCAAATGGCGAAGCATATTGTATGTAACTCCATCAGGCCCGGGACTGGTATCATGGGTATTGGATAATGCTGTTTTCAATTCGTACATCCTAAATTCACAGTTATAAGAAGGTTTGCTTCGGTCATTAAAATGCAAATGCAACCGTTCCGCGCGATTCTTAACTGCCAAAAATTCAGGACTATAAGAATCAATTGCGGAAACTTGTGCAAATGCTTGACCTAGAATGTTGGCAATGTCTAATGGGGAAGAATACTTCACATTATCCCTATTTAGAACAGGAATGGAAGATTCGTGATATATGCCATTAGCAGCTTTTACCTTTTTCCATAGAATTTTGCTAGATGTAGAGAATGTGATAGATGATATGAATTGAATCCAGGATTCCTTCTGGCTACGACGGCGTATACGACGTGCTATTGCTTTCGCTTTTTTAAAGGCAACAAGGTTCTCTGTAGTAGGGTACCTTCGGAAGGTGTTCCATAACTTTTTCTGCTTTTTGTGACTATCGCGACAGGCGTCATTCCACCACGGTCGGCGAAATTTTCTTAGACGTGCTGAACTCTTTGGAATAGTGGAGGTTGCGGCATATAGTATAATATCTACGACATTTTGAATCGCTTCCGAAATATCTGTAGTATTGATCATAGTCTCTGTGATGTCTGCTAATTGCGAAAACGTAGTCCAGTCTGCCCGCTGGAATAGAAAACGTGGAGGACAAAAAGTCGCCCCACCGCTATCAGCGTGGGAGACAATAATAGGATAGTGATCACTATTATATAAATCCTTGCTAACTGACAAGGTTAGCAACGGCAGTAGTTCAGGAGAACATATGACCAAGTCAAGACTGTGGAAGGCGCGTGTGGGCTCATGAAAGTATGTTATTTCATCATTATTGAGCAAACAAAGACAGTTATTAGAAATGAACTGTTCTATTTGTTGCCCACGAGAAATTGTACTGTTCGAACCCCACAAAGTACTATGGCCAATGAAATCACCAAGTAGGATGAAAGGTGAAGGAAGCTGGTCAACTAAGTTGTTAAGATCTTGCTGACAGATGACATCATGAGGCGGTAAGTAAATAGAACAGACTGTGACTAAAGTTTTTACGTGAACTTGTATAGCCACAGCCTGCAGAGAGGTATGTAGGGTGATAGGATTGCTTGGATATAAATTGGAAGTAAAAATGCAGACCCCTCCAGAACTATGAGCTCCACTGTCTGCATCCTTCCGAACACAATTGTAACCACGTAATTTGAATGGGAAATTTGACTTCAAAAAGGTCTCTTGAAGACCAAAACAAACCGGATGAAATCTGTTAATTATTGTCTTAATATCTTGAAGTTTGGAACGAATGCCGCGACAATTCCAAGAAAGGAAGGTACCCATTAAGAGAGAGGTTTGTGAGGAGAGAGAGAATTAACATTCGTTGGAGTTGCCTGATCCTCGCAACTCATACTGAGCTCATATTCATCCTCAGACGGATGCAGTTTAATATCAGGGCTATTTAGCGTGCCTCCAAATATAGACTGTAAGTCCTTATGGACAACGCCTTGCGTCGCTAGCCCCAATGCGACGGAATTTTTTGACACTGAATTCTTCAGTTTCTTTCTTAAATCCTTTTGCGTAAGACCACGTTTGGAAGGTTTAACGTCAGCGATGTCTGCGATTTTGATTTCCTTCTAACATGTTTTGAAGTATCATCATTAGCTTTCAGAGAATTTTCAGTATCAGAATCGGATGTTTTTTCAGGGTTTGATGTATTTTTGGAAAGTTTTAGACATTGATCACAATGACAATTTTCACAGTAATTTTTTTTAATGCTGAAGCATAACTAACACCTGGAGTCGGGGTTTGTGCCTTAACTCTGCGTCTGGCTTCGGGATAAGATAGATCTTCCTTGAACTTCATTGTCATGACTTGCTTTTCCAGTGTCCAGCGTGGACAAGAGCGAGAATATGATGGGTGATTGCCTCCACAGTTTACACACTTCTCTTGTGCGGTACACTGTTGGCTATCATGACCTTTTTGCGCACAGCGGGCACGAGTAGGAGACCCGCGGCAATTCAATTTAGAGTGGCCAAAGCGCTGGCACTGAAAGCATCTTAGTGGGTTAGGGATGTATGGCCTCACCGGTAATTTTATGTAGCCAGCATAAACATACTCCGGCAATTTAGGAGTTTTAAAAGTTAGAATGTGATGTTTAGTCTCAAGTAGCTGTCCGTCACGTCGTATAGAAATTCGACGGACGTGTGTAACACCTTGAGATTCCATTTCAGAAATTATTAGCTCTACGGGAAGATTTAGTATTTCACCGCAGGTAATGACGCCTTTAGAGCTGTTCAAAGATTGGTGAGGGGTCACAGAGACTCTTATTGTTGCCAAGGATTTCAGTTTTTCTATCTGCTGTGCTTGTTTGCGGGAAGAAACCTCTACGAGCAAGTCACCAGATCTCATCTTTCGAATTGATGAAACCTCGCCGACTGTAGCATTTATTGCCTTTAGCACAAGGAATGGAGAGACTGATTCAAAAGTTTCATTTTTGTCGGAAATTCTTTTTATGACAAAAACCTGTCAAAATGGTCGTGATTATTTGTAGAGATTGTGACTTTATGATGCCCACTGAAGGGACCCTTTTTGGAAGCGCCCATATGATATGAAAAGTGATTCGGGTCCGACGGCACCGCCCACCACGGAGCCCAACAAGGGAAGGCAATTACCGGCTCTGGTCACATCCAGCCTCGGCATCCACCCTAGTGCTAGCCGAAGCCTATACGCTCGGAGTTACCCCCGGGGACAGTGACCACCCTTAACGCCAAGACCAAGGAGTAATTCTTTCGCTTGATCCCTAGCAGTCTAGCCACTTGGGTGACTAGGTACCAGCCGATTGATACACCGGGGACCACAGTGCACCACCCGTCTCTCAAATGGGTTGCCACGCACGGCCAACACGTGGGGACTTTGGCTGTCCATGAGAAGCAGGAAGCAAACAGAGTGACGACAGCTTCTCATGGAGAGCTCCCTTGCTTGCCGTCGAGGGAAAGAAGGATCAAGCAGACAGCAGAAGGCGAAGAGGAGTATAAAAATAAAGGGAGTAAAGATCCCTGGGAACCTCGGGATTGGGACACCCGTACCCACCTAAAGAAGGTGAGCCCCTGAGGGGCACATTTGTTAGGAGGAACCACCTTGTATCCGTTTTTTTCGACATTGAAAAAGCATATGACCGTACATGGCGCTATGGTATACTCTCCACACTTTTTAAATTTGGTTTTAGAGGAAATTTGCCCACTTTTTTATTAAATTTTTTATCTCTTCGTACTTTTAGTGTTCGTATTGGTAATGTTTACTCAAATAGTTTTATACAAACTGAGGGTGTTCCCCAGGGTAGTGTCCTCAGTGTTACACTTTTTATACTTCATATCAGTCAGATTTTATCGGTTTTACCATCATCAGTAAATGGAACCCTTTATGTCTATGATTTGCAGCTTTCATGCCAAGGTAGCAATATGAATCTCATAGAGCGGCAGTTACAAAATGCAGTCAATAGAGTGGTAATTTGGTGCAATAATAATGGACACGCAATCTCTCCTGAGAAGAGTAGAAGTGTTCACTTCTGTCGGAAGAGGATCCTTCACCCAGATCCAAATATTGCTATTCGAAACATACCTATTCCTGTAGTAGATGAAATTCGGTTTTTGGGAGTGATATTTGATCGAAAGCTCACCTTCCTTCCGCATATTTTACACTTGCGGAAGAAGTGTGAAAAAACATTAAATATATTGAAAGTGCTCTCCAGAACATCTTGGGGCGCCGATCGTACCTCTCTTCTACGAATTTATCAGGCAATAGTTCTCTCGAGAATTGATTACGGGTGTATGGTTTATGGTTCCGCTTGTTTGTCTGTCCTGAAACGGCTAGATACGGTCCATCATTCTGCTTTGCGCATTTGCTCTGGTTCTTTCCGTACCTCCCCAGTTGAAAGCCTCTATGTTATATGTCACCAGCTACCTCTCTCTTTAAGACGAAAGAAACTGTCTGCATTATTTCACTTTCGCACAAAATCCGTGCTAAAGCATCCACTGAATGAAATTTCATTACCAGTTGGTCTCCGTCGGCTGTATAATGCCCGCCCCTCTCACATCCTTCCCCTTTGCGAGAGAGCCAGATTGCTTCTGCCCGACTCGGACCTTACCACTGTTCGTGTTAAAGCTACCAACCCTTATTGCTTCCCTCCCTGGGACATCCCACAGTTTTCGTTCTTAAATCCTTTCTCTGGGTTTGACAAATTAACAGATCCTTTTGTTCTTCAACAGCTCTTTTTTTTACCACCGTTTTCGGTATTCTTCTTTTGTGCCCATTTTTACGGATGGCTCTAAATCAGATGGTTATGCTGGTTGTGGAAT
>JAOUZG010012226.1:6969-19487 GCA_026289955.1 Argiope argentata | reverse complement strand
TGTGTGTGTGTGTGTGTGTGTGTGTGTGTGTGTGTGTGTGTGTGTGTTGGCGCTGTACAGGCCAGACCGTTCGACCTACAGCTACCAATAACGATTTTCTATATAATCAGAAATAACAAAAAAATATATGAAAAGTTCGAAAAATAAGCCCCATTCTATAATCTTAGTGCAAGTTCTTTCATCCTAATCATTTTTAAATTTAAACAAACCATCAATTTTTAACATTATCATCACAAATTGAGATTCTCATAGTAATATTTTAAAACGAAGAATTTCAACTATAAATTAACTTGTTACTAATACATTATCTTCATCAAAATGTAAGTAATCACATTTCTTTATACACCAAAAGTTGTGATCATTAGAAGTCAAATTTTAGGCATAGAGATATCATCAAAAATTTCTGAACTGAATTATTGCAAGATTTCTTGAATGCATTCAGGTGCAGTTCAGCATTAGTGTGAATCAAAACCTATTTGAACTTATCATGTGGCCATTTCTTGTTTTGAATAATATGGTGGCATCAATTGAGTAAACATTAAACAGAATCTCAGCTGTTGAAAGATTTTTCGCTCACAAAGATAACATTACGAGTTTTCCATTTTGGGTTTCATTATATTTAGGCGTCCATTTTCAGTTAATCTTGTGGACGAGCTAATAACAAAATAGTTATCAGTGTTTAATAAAAACTGGTACTCAGTAGTATAGTTACGGCATGTAGCTTTGATACGACTAACTTTTCAAATTATTTTCATATTAAAAAGTTAAGGATTTTAAATAAGAATTTTTTCCGTTCAAATTATTGTTCTAATGAATAAGCTTATTCAGACAGTTTTAATAACAATTTAAACAGTCGATATTTTTCCAGACCTGAAATTTTTTGTTTCAATGCATGTACTCCAATCTCAAAATTAGTCGAGGGTTTTTACAATTCACTTCTTATTCTAATTTTTAACATGCAAAACTAAAAACAGGTGGCTATATCCCTCGCTTCCATGTTGGGCATCTGGGACATGTCTGGCTTTTCTGGTCAAGTGGTTCATTGACATATTGTTTCTATGTTTCCAAAATATTTTAATAGTTTGCAGTTTGCAAGTCTTGCATCCATATTAAACATTAATTCACAAAACATTTACATTTGTAAATGGTAGAATGATATTAGTTTTTAAATGTACGCTATAATTGCATTTACAAATAACTGAAAATATTAAATTTATGCATTAATAAAATATAAATATGAACATACAATAATAACAAATTTTTCATTAATCATATACATTCACATTTTCGTTATGCTTCAAAATAATCGAAAGCACATTCAAAATATAAAAAAAGAAGATTGAAAAGACGTTGCAAAGGGTTAAACATTAGTGACTTACATGACCAGAACAGCCAATCAAGTGTCAAGAAGCCCAACCAGGAATCGAAGGATATAACCGCTTGTCCAAAAATGTTCATTAGCTCAACTGCCATGAAATCTCTTTTTGATCTATAAATTAAGAAAAAGTTCATTGCTACTGACATTCAAACGAATAAAAATTATCTTTATAAGGAATATAACGACTTATAAACGAACCTTTAATAAGACTTATTAACCCCTTCACATACAATAACGTATCTGACACGGGCATCGAATTACTGAATTTTTCGTTTCAAGTCTGCAACTAAGCCACAGTATTTAAAAACGAAAAAATCAATTCAACGCTTTAATATCCCAAATGCTCCATGTATTATTTTTAAAACAATCAAGTTAACAATAAATGACCAAAATAGGATGTCATCTAATTAGAAAGTTAAAGTAGTATGTTAAGGGGATAATAAGATAATATTTTTAACACTTTGAATTTTATTTACAGGTATAGGAAGGTTTTCGGCGGATATAAAAGAGATGTTAGGATTTGATATCGGCCGGTGGTGGAAATTTTGCTGGTTTTTCATGGCTCCTCTTTTCATTATGGTAAGTGGCAAAAAGGTTGTATTAAGTGGATAAATTACGCCAATTTTATTTACAATATACATTTTTCCACCAAATAGAATATCGCAAATTCCTTAAAAGTGAAACAAAGAAGATCAATTACTTAAATAAGTACAATACTGCATTTTATTTCCCTAACTGAAGCTATTGGAGTACATTTACGTTATGGATAAGCTTGTCATTTTATACTACTGCAATATAACATAAACGACAAAACTGCAATAACTTTGCGCTTTTTACTACGCTTGACCCAATATTGCACATTTACTATTACGCACTTCTATGATAAACCTTCAATTATATAAAATTGTACAATCAGGCCACTCCCTTTTCATCAACACATCAAGATATATGAAAGAAATGAGATGAGATCAATTGAATTTGTTAAAATAAACCAGAAAAGAAATATTTTCTTCTGTCATTGAGTCCGGGGCAAACAAAGACTTATATTTTCGATAATAATTCGGGTGGAATTATAGTTGAGTTCTAATTGCCATCTCCGGTCATAGTTCATGCAATAGGAAGTATATTCCATAGTCAAAATGGAGGTAGCAGGCCCAACATCATTAGTTTATCTATTAGGGAAGTGAAAGCTAATTACCATATTAGAAACTTAACATCCCAACTTTGTGAATTCAGCAAATGGGGATGAAAATGATAAAATAAAAACGCAGTTTAATTATGAAGATGATTAGTTTTATTTAAGTTTCCAAAGACTATTAATAAATTCAGTAATGTAAACTCGCTCAAATCATTATTCGTTTGAAATTAATTAATTATGCAGTCAATACTGACTAATAAACCTTCATAAATACTACAAGAAAATAAATTTTTGATAAATTATTTAGCAATCAAAATTACTTTGTTTCATTAAGTTATGTCCACATTAGTATAACCTTAAAGCTTAAAAAGTCACGGCATTTTAAGACTATTTATTAAGAAAAAGTCAAATTCAACTATCTTCTTTCAGGCGCAATAAAATGTCTTACAGCCGTTTGAAAGAAGACAAAGCATACATTGAGTATGGTTGAAATTTCTAAGTACCTCGATCTTTTCATATGACTAATGGATGCCATTAAGCCAGTATCAATAAGTTACACGGCTGCTGTGATAAACCATACAATGAAGAAACACTCTTCTATGAAGACGACTTAATGTACATTGGCGACTTGGCATGTTTTTGAGATACAAGAGAAACCAATCCTGTTTTAATATCCTAAAAGAGACTGAATTAGTGGTAACGACAGACATGCATTCTTTCGTAGATGATCATCGTCTACGGATTGGTGAGCTACGAGCCCCTCAGCTACGAGCAGTACGAGTATCCACCGTGGGCTAATGTCTTCGGAATGATGATCGCTGCCTCTTCCGTGCTCTGCATTCCGTTTGTCGCTCTGTACAAGGTTCTCGTGACGCCTGGAACGTGCTCTCAAGTGAGTTACCTCACAGAATAACATTTTGATGCTTTTACAAAGTTTATTTTTTCTATATGATTTCTAAAAAGAAGAAATTACTGTAATTATCAAAAAAATCGAACCTAACAGTTTTCATGAACTTGCAGAAATTTAAACTTCTTTAAATATGCACACCCCCCCCCACACACTTTCCTTCTTATGTTGGTTTATGCAAATTTTCTTTTCAATGATTGCTCAATATGTGCGGATTTAATTTGTTAAACTTTCTAACCATATATCAGCAACAGATTTTAAATGTTAGTAGAGTAACCATCAGATTCTCTTCTTTGAACGAAATATCTCAGTAACAAAACAAGTCAAATATATTTAACTTTTGTTTTGAATATCAAAATAGTTTATCAGAATTAAATTTCGTACATGGATGGAGCACAAAATAACAATGACTCAAACACGGTATCATTTAGAAAAATGAAATGAACTTGGTATATAACCTACGCATTAGAATTGAAGTTTCAAATTTGAAGCTAAATTGTTTTAACAAAAAAGGTGTTATTCTAAATGCATCCTTGAATTTTTAATGGCGCTAATAAAAAATGTTATTACGTTGAAGTACAAGGCAAAATTGGAAGCAAAATACTGCCTCTGATTTTATACAATCAAACTACTTGTTTGAGTTTGTTTTATAAAATGAGTTTCGATTTTAGCCTTAAGACTGGTTTATGTGATATTATATCAAAATATTTTGTCTGTAGAAATACTGCTCTTCTCTTCAATTCAGTTTTCACCATTCCCTCTTTCGATATTTGTCTATAATCATGTGGATAGTTTCATTTTCGTGTGCATCTTTCACTCATGATACATTTTTTGTGTGCAACTGCCTCTTTTTCATGTGATACATTTTTGTGTGCAACTGCATCTACCACCCTCAATGCATTCTTGTGTGCAACTGCATTTTTCGCTTGTGGTATATTTTCCAGTAGAAATGTATCTTCCGCTTGAACTTTCTGTGATCCGCTTGTGATACTTTTTTTTTGCTGTTGAATGAATGATAAATATAATTCATGATCACATGGTTGGAATTTAAATTGAACTCACGATCTCATCTTCAAATGCTTTGAAGTAGGAAAACGATTTCCAGTTTGCCTTCAAGCACTTCCATTTCAAAAAATATATTTCGAACCAAAGTTGATTTGATTGCAGTAAAGTATGGAACAAACTCATTTAATGCCATTATTGCACAACTGCGCAACATCTATGGCATCTAGAAACATGTTAAGTAAATGTGGAAGAATAGGTTAAAAGATTCCAGTAAGATCACGCATGCCCAGAAGGAAGATTGCGCTTCGCTCTTAAAGAGCAAACAATAGCAGTCTTGTCTCTATAGGGAGAAGTATTTGCTACTATCCAATTGCTGCGCGTGCTTGGTCACACTGGATGGTTTGTGACAGGCTGAAGTTTAACCCTTCGTAACCTTCTTTTCGTCAAAAATGTTCAGGAGATGCCAAAATAAGACTGAAAGAATCCATTTAATGTGTGTTATATAAAATGACTCCATTGCACTTCAGTTCAGTTACATTATTGTACCGGTTTTAAGGCAATACTAGGGCTATTTTGGAACGGATCTCGTAATCGTTGAACGATGTCCAGATCTCGTAATGTGCAGATAACGAGGACAACTTCTGAAATGGCAACCCTCTCCAAATTTTCGCACCGCACCAGGCGGCAGGACGTTTGGCACCGACGGATATAATGTGCACCAGCAAATGTTATTTGACCTATTTTTTTACATAATCCAATTTGACAAGATGTTCGCACATTTCGATTTTGTACATCAATGAATTGCAACTTGCATTTTGTTCGTCGCGATGGTCACTGCCTAGTTCTTCAGTTAATTGGAAAAAAAACGATGAAATGGTTATTTTTGATATGACAAGGCTTGCAAGGTTTGTAAATAATAAGTCCAAACATATGACTCATACACTCATTGTAAACAGTCGTTATTTTTTCATTTTTGTTTTTTCACAAGATTTGGTGCTAGATTAAGTAGCCCGTCAATTTGACGGATTTTCGTAAAAATAGGTATACAACATATGTAGAAATAATAAAATGTAGGTCTTTCGGAGGATCAGATGGAAAAATATATTCAATGCATTATATCATTAAAAACCAATAAGTAATATCTTAAGAATAATGTTTACATGTTCGAAATTTTATGGCATGAAATCGGAAACTCGTCAAACTGACGGTCAAATCTAGTGTTAACAAAAATTCTTTTATAAAAATGTTTAAACATCTATTTTAAAAATATTTTTTAAAGAATAAAAATCTAAAACAGCGAATATTACTTATATTCAGCCAACACCATTTACCATTAAAGGTCCAGGGCTGTAAGAAAGGTCGCAGTGTCTGCATATAATTACTCCTTTCCAAAGACAAAATATTAATGCGATGAATAATCTTTTGCGGTTGCAGCATCTGCATACTAAATAGAAGTTGTCAGTGAACTTGGACTCCCTGAAACCCGATTAAAACAAATTAATCATCTGTCAAATTCCACTTCATTTGGGTGGACGCGCATCTCAATTCCAAGTGTTTGTCAACGCCTCCTTGTTATAGTTCCAGCTGTGGGAGAAAAGTTGGAGTGTTTTTTCGCGCGTGCCATTTCACCTCGAGTGTGGAAAGTATCTTCAACTTTCGTGTTTCTGAGAAAAAAAACGAAATATGACATTTTGTTTCGACTTTGATTGACTGCCTGTTAAGGGAGGGACTAGTACAAAGTGTGATCAATTTCGACTCACGAGCCAAATTATATAAATGGTACTGAAAAGTTAAAATGCAAAGTGGAATAAAAATACAATAGTTTTATGTTAAAACTTGAAAATTATTGTTCACATAAGGGCTAATTCCTTGTTTTATGCAAAGTGACTGTACTTAAAATTGTAATTTCAAATCGCGGTAGAATTACTAGCTGTTTAAAAAACTTTTAGAAGCCCTTTTTAGAAAAAATATAGCTTTTGTGGTTTACGGATAATTTAATTATGAGAGAAAGCTTTAACTCTTATACAGTCAGTCATAAAAGTCTACATACACCCTTAAAAATGGGCTTATTTCAAAAATTGATTATTTTTCAATTAGGGAAATCCTAACAATCTTTCACTTTTCACTAAAAATTGTGATTTAAATAAAAAAATAAGTTTAAAATTAGCATTTACTGGGAAAGTTTGTCAATATGTAAATATTAGCGCGTCACAAAAGTCTGCATACACTTGATTGGCTGGGAGGAGAAAATTCGTATATCAAGTTTTGTAAAAGTTTACTTAAGGCTGAGGTGGCACGTGTCGTTAGCCATCTGAAAACTCATTTCCTGAGATTTTACAATACCGAAATGCTTAAAATGAGCCAGGGGAAGGAAACATCCTTAGAACTTCGAAATTTGATAGTAAAATTGAAATGTGAAAAGAAATCTTACGCCGAAATCGCCAAAATTGTAAAAAAGTAGGTCGACTGTGCAAACAATCTACAGAAATTTTGTTAAGCGTGGGAATGTGCTCAGCAAATATCGATGTGGTCGTCCAAGAAAGCTCAATGAATGAGAAACAAGAGCCATAGTAAGAAAAGTCAAGAAAAATCCAAAAATTAGTGCTCCAAAATTAGCGGATCAAATTGCAACAGCAAGTGGAAAGGAGGTACACCCAGAAAATATTCGGAGAATTCTTCGATCTGCCGGCTACAACGGCAGAGTTCCCAGAAGGAAACCCTTCATATCATCTGTGAACCAACAGAAAAGACTTGCCTTTGCTTCTGCACATATTGACAAGAATTTTGAGTTTTGGAAAACAGTTGTGTTCACTGACGAGAGCAAGTTCAACGTATTTGGAAGTGACGGCCGTGGCAAAGTTTGGCGGAAAAAGAACACGGAAATGGAACCAGAGAATTCGACTCCAACACTGAAACACGGTGGAGGTAGTGTGATGGTTTGGGGTGTCATGGCAGCAGCTGGAGTCGGCAATCTGGTTTTCATCACTGGTACTATGGATCGTTTTGGATACTTGAATATTTTGCAAGGCAACCTACTTGGATCAGCCAGAAAATTGGGACTTGGAAACGACTTTGTCTTTCAACAAGACAATGATCCCGAGCACACAGCAAAGATTGTTAAGGAATGGCTGCTCTACAAAATGCCCCAGCAGTTGCATTCACCTCCACAGTCACCAGACCTTAATACTATCGAACACATTTGGGAGGAAATCGACAGAAAAATTCGACAACAAACCATAACCAGCGGGGAAACCCTAAAGAAGGCTATGCAGCTGGCTTGGTCCCAAATTTCCCCTGAGACAACGAAGAACCTGGTGAATTCGATGCCAAACCGAATGCGTGCAGTCATTACTTCAAAGGGAGGGCCTACCAAATATTAACGGCTTATTTATATTTATCCATTGTTCCGAATTTCAGTTTCCTGTCTCTGTTTGCAGACTTTCGTGACCACATAATTTAAACCTTTTGTTATTTTCGCTATGTTTTAACAAGTATGTTGATAATTTCATTTCTTTTACCTGAGTTATTATTATAAATAATTACGAAAATAAAGCTGAATTTTCGAAATTACGAGTTTTGTGCAATACATGAGAAAATCACTGTGTGTACGTAGACTTTTGTGACTGACTGTATTTAAAAAATTAACCAACTATTTTGTCTTTAAAACATGGCTCTATTTATTCCAAGTTAATTTTAGTGAAATGAAAGGGATCGTCGTGGTAAGGTCTCGACTCTTGAGCAGTAGGGTTTCAGGTTCGAAATAAGATTCTACCGAAGAACCCTCGTGTAAGGGGGACTGATGCAAGTTAAATCCGTCAGGGCCAAATGTCCTTCTACTGGTATGGTGTGATGTGGAGAAGGGGGGTTGCTAACTTATTTGCCGTCCTCGTCATTTGACCGCGGTTCAAAATTACCAAGGTCCATTCCAAAATAGTCATATGTTGCTTTACAACGAGGCATTGTTATAACTAAACTAAATTCTTGTGAAATTATAAAGGATGAAAATGTCTGGTATTTAGATCGTTTCTTGTTTAGTACTGTTCTTCATATTATATTTATGTAGGAAATTATATTCCTCCCTACATTTCTTCATATTGTATGTAATGTAGGAAGTAAACATAAGTTCAAATATGGGCAAAACTAATATAACAAATTAGGGTCTATGAATTTAGATAATAAAAGAAATATGGAATATAAAGCTGAATAAAGATAAGTTTAAAGAAGTATTTTTATAGATACACCTGTTAAATATCCAGTTCCCTGAAGCCATCTTAAAAGTATTTAAAATATTTTGAGCCTACAGCGATGACAAGAAGAATGGGAAAATGGCTCAACTGTCAGAAACATCAATCAAATTATCTCCAAAGTCTACTTTAACCCATCATCTTGGGACAAGCAAGACATTATCTTTACAACTGACTATGACACTTTTCTTTCGTACTTCAAGCGATTTAATTATAAAGGATCGAATCAACGTAACTGCGTTAAAGTAGGTGATCCCCTTCATTATGCCACTAATGGGAAACAAGATCTCCCAAGGTAAAAATTAGAACTCTTGTACTGTTCCAAAAAGACAAAGCGGAACTGATCTCCCCAGACCCAAATCCTGAATAAATTTTCGTCTCGTATCTAGACCAAGTTCTTCACTAACACATATTAACTTCTCTAGAATTCATCTACTCTTACCCCCCCGCCCCACCGAGCACCCCCTTCATCATCATAATATTGTATATAGTTATTTCATCTGTCTACCGTATGTAAACAGGTTTTTTCTTAATAAATATTTCCATGTATATCCTTTCAACCGACAGGGAATCAAAATCGCTTGCTCACCCCCCTTTTTAAAGGTGGGAGGGCACATTCATGCACCTTACAGAGAGAACATAGAATAACAACCATGCCCTAACCGGGATTTGAATTCGGGACGCCCATATCACGTGGAAGATCCGCGACCCCTATGCTAGGACGCCGGCTTTATTAAAAGTAATTGTGATGATAAATCGTTTTATTCCATATTCGGCTTTGTAAATAATGCATAGTAAAGCCAGTTAATTTGAAGCTGATTTGCCCATAGAAAAAAATTTAATTTGTTAAACATTTAAATAAATAATCTTGGGTCGGAAAATAAGCCAAACAGAACAAAATTAAATATTTAAATTACAAAAACAATGATTTTTTTTACAGTTTAACAATTTTAATAAATAATAATTAATAAAATATAATTTTAATAAGAAAACCAATCATCATAATTAAAACGTCCTTAAAGTTTAATAAATTTAAATATAACAGTTCTAAGAAATACGTAACAAATTTTTTATGAGAGAACAGTGTACAACACTTTAATTATATTACTGTAGAACTTTCAGCCTCAACACTGCAATTCACATATAAAACGTTTCAAGAATTTTACAAATAAATAAATAAACCTTCCGAGTTATTTAAGAATTTAAAAATGGAACGTTTAATGATTATGAGTATACACGGTAAAGATGAATTTAAATAAAAAATAAATCAAAAACCTAATTTAAAACATTTTTAACTTCAAATTAACTAAAAATATTTTTCGAATCAAAAACTGTATTTTAATATTTTTCGACTTTTTAAATAGAAAATTAAGGAAAAAAAATTCAAACATAAAATATTTGACTTAGTCGAGTTTTATTGTAAATATAGTTTACATAGTCAGACTTATGACTTTCAAAGATGGTTTCAACTTTGAAAGGAAAACTTATTATGCATATCTTATTATCTTAAGCTCGCATTGGATTGTTCCCAATATAAAGATGGGAAAAAATTGGAAAAAAAATCCTATATGGTTCATCGTTTACTTTCAAAATTCTTGAGGGAATTTTCCTTTGAAATTTCTTATATCTAAAGAATTAGAATTTAAAATTCCGCATGGTAAATGAAGTATGAATATCCGTAATCTTAATTTTTTTTTCATAAGTGAAAGCTTCAAGGATTATAACTTTATACATCCGATTTGATTTTGGAATTTGAATAGCATGCATTGAATGATATAATAATACATCGGAAAAAGGATTCAATGAATTGAAATGAAATATTCCTTGGAGAATGTTTACTGCTTGTAATGAATTTTCGATAATAAAAACAGGATTTTTCTCTCAGTCACTTTTTTTATACACTGTCATACAGTGTAGAAAAAAGTTATGTATAGAAAAAAAAGTGTGTAATGTAAAAAAGAAAAGTTATGTAAAGAAAATTTGTTATATTATTCTGTTATACACTGTCATAAAGATGTCTGAAGAAAGACCCCTCTTCGTCTGGCATAAAATTATTGGTAATGAGAAAAGCCGCGAATGTGCACAGATTTTCATTTTTCGAGGATGAATCCCGTAATTTTGAACCACGGTCAGATAACGAGGGTGACACCTGAGCTTACACCCCCCCTCTCCACTCCACACCATACACCAGCGGGAGGACGTTTGACCCTGACGGTTTTAACATGCACCAAACCTGCTTACAAGACGGTTCTTCGGTGGAATCGGGTTTAGAACCTCAAACCCTACGGCTCACTAGCTGAGACTTCACCACCAGTCCACCGTGTGGTATAAAATTCACGAAAGAATTAAATCTATGCAAAAGATGGTAAATCAGATCGAAAGACCTATTATATATTTTTGGAAAACTGTCTCAGAGTTCAACTTCTACACTTGTTAACCACTAAAGTGGTTCATACTTTCACAATTTTATTAACACATTGACCTCTTTAGTGTTAGTAGGATACAATGCAGACACATGTTTCTGCTTCAAAATTATTTATCTATGCAAGTCTGATTTCAATAAAAATACTTAAAAACCGATTGAATCATTTTACATATTTTAAAACTAATTCGCATTGAATTGCCCTTTTTATCATGTCAGAACATGAAATTGTTTTTTTGGGATGACGTTTTCGGCGTCAACAAAAATTCGTAGGCGAAAAATATATTTCTTCACGAGAATCTCAAAAAAAAAGTTTTTAACAATGTGTTGCCATTGTATTTACAAAAGCTCTGGCTTTAAAAAAAGGAGTTAATGACTACAGCAAATAAAACCTAGAAAAATGTCATTTTGAGCAAGTGATTATATGAAATGAAATAAATAGGAAATGTGTATTTTTTTTAAAACCATAAATGCGAGACAAAGTTTTTTGTATTGAAATATGCATAGCAGATTTCATTTCAATCCTTTTACTAACTATGTTTCTGTTTCAGCGCTTGAAAATATTGACGACACCGTATGGAGACAGGGACAATGCTGCTGAAACGATTATCAGCGGCCCCGGCGCAGTACTGCTTTGAAGAGTTGAATTTCCTTTACTCGATATCAGATGTACTAATATAAATCCATTCGAATGTAAAATAAACTTTCTAAATGTTGAAGAACACAGTGAGTGCGTTTAGTTACTTACAATCAACTAATCCCACCCTTCATTTTAAACAAAAGGAGATTTTTAAAAAGAAGCAATTTTTGGATGAATGCACTGATAACATTTAAAAATAAGTAATATAAAAAATTTTAAGTCAATTCCTATTTAGATAAACAAAATTTTTATTTTAGTTACTTTTTATGAAATAATTAATATAAATAATTTATCAAAAAAATTGATTTTTGCAAAAATTGAATTCGTATTCTTTACCCGCATGTGAAAAATATTTTAATCCTTGCATTTTACCGATATACGCCAGTTGAGGAAACGCAATACAGATTAGAAATTTTTAATTTTCTTTGTTCTTTTTTATTTTGTTTCAAAAATACCTCAAAATAAATACAAAACATTGATTAATTAACAAAGTTTCAACTTAAATGCATCAAACACAAAGAAAATAAACAGAATCGTTTAATATAATTGGTCGAAAATCTGTTGAGGCTAATCTCATTATCATGGGGGGAACCCTGAAATATCATTCCTTTGGCGGTAGGAAAATGAAAACTTTTGGCGGGAAAGTTAGTTTTTAATTAATAAAAAATTAACCAAATTAATGAATTAATATTTGAAAAAACTTTATTAACATCAAGCGTCATCCACTGCAAAATTTCAAAAATGTATTTGAACTTGAGTGGATGAATAACAAGTATTTTATTAA
>JAOUZG010012223.1:0-10450 GCA_026289955.1 Argiope argentata | reverse complement strand
TTTTCGTAGGTAACCACTTCGCGAAAATCTCTTTAGAATTCTCCATTATCTAACAAATATGAATTTCATAACAAAAGAAAAAGTGTTATTTTTAAAATTATAATTAGTTGGTTAGCGAAAGCTTGCAATTTTTAACATCAATTTTTTTTTATCTTTTAAGATTTTTCCCTACTCTAAATATTTTAAGTATGATCTTATTTTCAATATTTTTATACTTTCTTCCTTCTGAGAATTTTATACATTTTTTTTAATATTAACTATATCTTCCAATTCCTAAACACATGCATTTATTTTCCCGTAGCCTTCTAAATATTTGCATTTCAGATACACATTCAGGAATATGCAGCATTACATCCGAAATATATTATTAGAAAAAAGAGCAAAAAGGGAAAAGGTGTTTCAAACACAAAGAAATTCAAGAATTTCGAAATGGAAAATTCCACCAGTTTGAAGTTCCAATAAAAAACGATGAAACTGCAGCTTCTGCATGAATCTCAATGTTCTTTACAAATTTTCCAACGATTACAATTTTAAGTAGCCATTGTTAACTTTTACATGTATCTTTTTTATATCCACCTAATCATAAAATATGCTCATAATGTTAAAAAAAATTAAATTTTACTTTAATCTAATTTTGAAATTCCAAACAGAAGTCCACTTTTCTATTTTGTTATGCTGATTTTTTCCTATTTCTAAATTGCTATATACCATAAAAATTTTAAGAACAAAGTACAAGGTTACTTAAATTGAATCATATATAGTCTTATTCATAATTTATTCTAAAACTGTCAATAAATTTTAAGGACATTTATAGAAAAGAATGAATACAAACAAGTATTTTAAATAGAATTATACTATATACTCGTATAATCTTAATCATTTTTTGAAACTTTTTACTTCCTAAACTATTTCTTTTAATTCTATATCAAATACTTTTCAATTCCTTTCTATGTGCTTGGCTAATATTTCTAATGTTAATTACATTTTAAGATAATTAAAATAGATTAATAAATCATGTGGGAACATTAGTTAGGTTGTTTTGGTTAGGAAATTTTGATATTTCCGATATCTAAGGGCCAAAAATATTTTTACCTGCTAAATTTTTTTTACCGGTATTGTATTATTATTAGGTACCCTTCTTTGAAAGCAAATGCAATTTTAAAAGATTAGCCTCTTATGCCAGTATATATATATATATATATACCGAAGTGACAAAAGTCATGGGATGACTGTTAATATCGTGTCAGTCCTAGTTTTGCCCGGCGAAGTGCAACAACTCGACGTGTCACGGAGTCCACAAGTCGTTGGAAGTCCTCTGCAGGAATATTGAGCCATGCTGTCTGTATAGACGTCCTCAATTGTGAAAGTGTGGATGGTGCAGGAGTTTGGGCAAGAACGGACATTTCGAGGATGTCCAATAAATGCTCGATGGGATTCATATCGGGTTATCTAGGTGGCCAGATAATGCGCTGGAATTGTCCGGAATGTTCTTCAAACCAATTGCGAACAGTTCTGGCCAGGTGACATGGCGCATTGTCATCCATAAAAATCACACCGTTGTGTGTGTACGTGAAGTCCATGAATGGCTGCAAGTGATTTGCAAGCAGCTGGACATAACCATTTCCAGTCAATGATCGGTTCAGTTGCACCAGAGAACCGAGTCCATGCCATGTAAAAGCAGCCCACACCATTATGTTCTTCTGCTGTCATAGCCCAAGGAAGACAAATTTCGCCGCACAGACCTATCGGACACGTCCCCCGTACGTCCCACATTGATTCCTGCAATTATTTGACGAAGTGTTGCGTGTCTATTAACATTGACCAGTCCACACAGACGTCGGCGGCCTCTGTCTTTAAGTGCAGGTGGTCGACCACTTCGCTGTCCATGATGGGATGGGATGCATGAAATTCCATACTCTCGACACACTATTGATACCTTGGATCTCGGAATGATGAATTCACTAACGATATCCGCAATGAAATGACCCATGCGTCTAGCTCCAACTAACATTCCACCTTCAAAGTCTGTTAATTCTCGTCCTGGAGCCATAAATCACGAAAAACCTGTTAGCATGAATAACATGAACACAAATGAAAGCTCTGGAAAACGAACTGCGCATTTATACTTTTTTGGAGCGATACTACTGCCATTTGTATATTTGCATATTGCTATCCCATGACTTTTGTCACTTCAGTGTATATATATATATATATATATATATATATATATATATATATAATATGGACGGACGGACGGATCGATGGAGAGAGAGAAATAGAGACTCGTGATTGTTTCAGTCTGGTTTTATATTGGTTAATAACTTGAATTAAGAAAAAAGTATCAGTAAAAATAAGAATGTCTCATATGATAACTTGAAGTATACGATCAATGATTTAATTCTCTTTATGTCATTTTTAATTACTTTTAATATTGTATATAAAATATATTAATTAAATTGTGTTGGTTTTTTATTGTATTCGTATAAACTAATTACTTTTTTCCAATTCGAATTACCTTTTAATATTATAACTATGTATGGTGATTGAGCAACCTAACCAGCATTTCTATCTAATTTCTATATATCTTAATGAAACGAGCAAACAACATCAATCAAAATTAAATTTTCTAACATTGCAAACGCTGATAGTAAAGCGTCAAGACATTGTGTTGTTTTATTTAGAAAATATAAAAAAAAGCTTATTTTTTAAAATATTTTTTATATATGCATTATTATAATTCACTACACTAAATATTTATTAATTTTGAATTGATATTTCAGATGAGGGCATCTGCCTATCTTAAAAAAATAACGGAGAGTGAAGAATGTGAAGATAAGAGGGGACAGACAGTAACAAAACCTCCAAAGTGGAGATTTTTTGGCTGATCAATTTCTCATCATCAAAAATCAATTTATTTTGAGCAGATTGTATGGATTTAAATTTCAAATTACAACAAAGAAATAAATTCTGAAAATGACATTATGTTTTTTTTTAATTATGAGGGTTTTTTTTCATTGTTTTCATCTTTGTCAATTATCGAAACAGCATTAATAAACAGAAAAATCAAATTAATTAAAATAATGAAGTGGTTTCTCCGTTTGCAGAATTAACTGACATATAGGTAAAATGGATATTGAAATCTATTGGTATCGCAAAAAATTCAAAAAAGACATTTAATATTCAAAGTATATTTTGATAAAAATTAAATCAGACGATTTAATTTTTCAACATAGTCTTTAAATAAGTGAACATTTTAATATAGAAGACTTCAAACAAAGGTCTTTAAATAAGGGAATGCATTCTTCTGAGGTCTTTAAATAATTAGATATTTTGTTTTTATCTTTCAGAACTATATAATCCTCAATCTACCTAACTAAAAATAAATAAAATTTAATTTAAAGAAAAGTAATAGAATGGCCTGATATGCAAACTCTCCAATGGTGCAGAAAAAATATATACTATTCTAAATATCTTGTATTCGTCAGTAGAAGGTCAATGCATAATGAAAAAGATTCTTTTTACAAAGCAAAATTTATAAATTACACTTACTAATTTCTTATCGAAATTTCTACTAAACTTCCCGTATATCTTTTATGTAATAAAAAATAAAAGATTTTCCTTTTATACGATAAAAAATATGAAAAGAAAGATGTAAACAAGAAGGTAACAATAAACATTTTAAAGGATTTTCAAAGAATTATCATCAACAGATTGGTCAAGTATGACTTTGCACATTACCTTTTTATACTGCAAAACCCCCAATAATAAAATACACAGAGAGAGACCTAAAAATAAAATATTTCAGAAAACCAGGAAAGTAAAACAAACTAATCTCCCCTTCGTTTCAATGTCATAATATTCTCTTTTTCATCTTGGAAAATAAGGATTTTTAATCCTAAACAGTGAGGAAAAATAAAAACAGATCTGAAGTCAGACAAAAACTTTTTCAAAAAAAATTCGTTAATTTTATTCTAGAACTTGATTTTTCAATTTCCCATGGCCGATTTCTGTCACGAACATACCGTTTGTCAGTTTTTAATCTCTTAATAACTCAGAATGTCTTCTAGTAAAGAATTCAATATTTTCTATAATGCATAAAATTCATAATTAATTTTTTTGAAAATATTTTCATTTCTTTGCACAAAACAAAGAAAACAATTCTTAGCCATTTTATAAATTAAATGTATCTGCAAAATAGCATTTGATTGTGTGCTATTTTGTAAATTCAAATTTTTAATATTAATATATTGAGCTTATAAAAATCAAATATAATTTTTATTCCTAACATATTACAGACGGTTTTCAATTTAATTCACTAGTGACGTTTCCCTGTTTTATTCTGGATTCTTATAGTTTATAGAGATTTTTTCCCGGGAATTTCAATAACTCATAGCAGTATAGTATTTTTGAAAGTTACGCTCTGTTTTGTAGGCAATAAATAACTGATTTATGATTATTTTTTTCTGCTTAAAAATTTACTAGTACGTAATTAATCATCAGATTTAAGACGGTCATTTAACCAAACTAAGATTAGATATGGTATGCTTAGAATTTGATATATAAGATTTCCTTGTTATAATATTATGTTAAAAAGTAGTTATCAAAAAGAAAACTTTCAAAAAATCTTTCATAAATAAAGCTAGTAATCTAACTGATCAGCTATCGTATTTAGCTACAAATATTTTTACTAGCCTATTATATAGATTATCTTTCAGAAACGCTGAAAATTTAATCTAGAATTCCTACTATTTTATTCGAGTAAAATATTTCTGGAAAAATTTAAATGTGTAGTAACTTTGAAATGAATTGAAATGAAGGCATTAAGATTTTAATATTTCTCTTCTGATGCTTAAATGAATAAAAAGCTACTAATTATTATTTATCATAGATTTTAAGAACCTCTTTTAATATTTTAAAATTAGAATTATAACATTTATTGAATGATTATTTATAAATAATTAAAGCAACCATTTTCATAAGCCATGAAAAATAGTGATGAAACTTACAGCTTGCTAAAAAATCAAAACCCAAATGTATTTTTAGCCTGAAGTTATTGTTCAAGTATTAAACTTTAAAAGTTAAAAAATTGTAAGTTTTCAATTCTTTAATATTGTGTTAGAATAGTACATTAGTGACTGCGAAGTATATGTTCCCGAAATTCCAGTCATGGAGGGGGAGGCAGACATGAAGACAAAACAGTGTTTTGTCACTTTTCAATGAAAAATTTAATAATGATAGGGCGAAAAAAATCAATCGTAGGTTCAATTAAGTTTTTTTGGACTGTGACGAATTTGGAACAAATATGTAACAATATATTTAGGGCGCCGATTATCTACACTACACCATTCCATCAGAAATTAAATTTCAAGTAATTCTTGATTCAAATAAAATTATAAACGCACAATCATAAATTTACAAAATTTTATTGTTAAAAAAATTAAAAATGTTAAGAAATTAAGCAACGGAGGAAAAGAATAATATTTTCAATCGCGTATTACCAACAAATTAAGTTCTGAGAACTCATTCTATACCTCTCTGAAGTGCTACTTTAAAAAATGTCGCCAAAGCAAGGTTCACAAAACTGACCAGCGCCAACAGTGACTATAACTGCATCTATTCGAAATCTCTTGACCTTAAGGGGTATAGCTCAAAAGGGCAGGGAGTAACATGGGGCAATTGCTGTTCACCGGGAAGTTCAAGTGGGGGGACGAAATCCAAACTCGTTACTGGTACAACAGTTATTCCGACCCGTAAGGAAAGGTAAAAAAATTTTAGTACAACAACGCCCATAAACTAGAGGTTAATAATATATGAAATTTATCTGCTAAAATAGACTATTCCAATTTTTTTAAAAAAACATTTTTCTAATAATATGGAATTTTAATCTTTACATGAACATGAAGGAAATTTGTCAGAAAATTCTGAAGTTGTATTATTTTATAAATCATAAATTTTAATTTATAAAATTTGCAGATGTAATTAATAAAATGTCTGTCTAGAATATACACCTATGGCCTCCGGTTAGCTATGAAATTAATTTTATTTAAAATAAATATGTTTTAAAGCATTTTTATTTAAGAAATATTATAAAAATGGTTTCATTATCAATTCAAAATTTCTAAAGATTATATTTTAAATATTATCTTTAATTTAGAGCATAACTATTGCATTTAAAGTAACAGAGTAACTCTATATATTAATTTTTTCTTAACACTTAATATCCTTTATTATCAAATAAGCAACAAAACACTTTTTACGAAAGTATTATATAAATAACATACTTTCAAAATTCTGTTAATAAGTGTTCTGAATTCATTTAAAATGGTGTAAGAAAATAGAGTACAAAATGAAAGAACTGATATAAATATATGTACTATTTATGTTTTGGAATATTTTGACAATCTTCTAACCTTTTTAGGAACAAAAGATATACCATTTGCTGCTCTTCAATAATTCCTTATAGAAAACAAGAAATTGGGCTCAAAAACCAGAAACAAAAATCCCGGATAAGAAACAATGTAAAGAAAATCAGTCAGGCAAATGCAGAAACACTCCAGAGACTTTTTCTCTAAGACCATAGACAAAAAAAGAATAAAAAAAGCGAAAAGAAAATTATCACACATTACCCAGGTTTGAAACGGAGTTAGGTTGTAACTGATTCGGTGATACATGGGATTCATTGCCCACAAGGTTAGATGTTAACGGAAAGGCGGTTGTAACCTTATTATCAAAGTCCCAATTGCTTCTGACGAATTTCTTTCTATATTTCTTAGAGTTCGATTAAAGACATGATTTGAGACCATACGAGATGGATTTTCTAGTTTTTCTTAGTTTCATAATTTTAATGGACACGGCACGAAAATTTAGATTATCTTTATTAATTTCCTAAGACGACCCACTCAGATTTATTCTTTTGCTTAGATTTAAAATACGTTATGTTATTTTTTTTTATTTCAAGCCCATTGTGTTTTCTTTCTTGGTATCATTAGTTCAAGTACCATTTCTCTGTGGATTCTACATTTTTTTTTTCACATTTTAGGTAATATGTTTAGGTAATTCGTAAACCTTAAGAGTGGCAAACACTAAAGAGTTTTCTGGGGAACATATTCCTAGCTTTTCCGATATGGGGAATGTGATAATGAATAAGATATCTTAGTAGAAGAAAGTGACATTTCTAATGATGAAAGTGAAAGTGTTTCTTCTAAGAGAAACACTGTGCAAAGATTACTATATTTGATAGTATTCAGAAATTGAATTGGAATATACTACGTTAAATTTCAGTGAATATAAAACTCGAAATAAATTAAGGCCAGTAGAAATTTATCTTAATTTCTCAAATATGCAAAATTGCTCTGAAACTGATAAAGGAAGAATTGATTTAACCCCCACCCCGTCTTTAATAAAAAGAATTTTTTTTGCTAATTTAAAATTTATTTTCAATTACTGCTTGGGCATTTTTTTACCAATATTATTTTTTGTAATTTATCCCTTGCTCTGTTGTATGTTTTTTATTGTTTTGTTTATACTCACATTATTATGAATTTTTGATATATATTGAACGTTTAAACTAATGAATATAATACATATGTGATATTTTGACTTTGTTCCTGTATTCTGATGATATGTGTGAGGAGACCAGTCATCTTTCATCCAAATAGCTGGGGACAGGTCGAAATTTCTTGATTTGAATGTTGTACCCTAAAAACTTCTCCGTAAATTAGAGTTTCTGGGCATAATTTTTTTAAAATCTTTTTTTCTACATGATAATATTTTATTTGATTTGAACAATTTATTCATTTTATAACTTCAACATTTTGTTTGACGTTTCAGCATATTTTTCAAATGACTTTAAAAAGTTCAATTCCTCCTAAATTAGAAATAGAACATCAAAAATTAAAATAATGATGTGAATTCTATATTAAATAAGACATTCCAAAACAGTCAGCTTCAAAAGTTTGTAGGTGATTAGCGGAGAGCGCTAGGCCCGAACTTCCAATCTTATGGTTAGTAACCGAGTATCATACCGATCAAGCAAAAGGGACCCTTCAGCTTGAAGGATATTATCTGGCTTATAAGACAATCACCACAGAGTATCTCCTCAGTGGATTGGCGGCCGATACTTATGTGAAGTGTTGGTGGTAATGTTAACAACTGTCGTATTTAATGCGGTTCTAAGTCTTTGAGTCGCCAGTAGAGGGCGCCACGACGGTTGAACAAAGATACTTGCGAAGGTTGCGCTTATCCAAAGTCGGTCGCCGGGTTACCATTCATGTAAAAATAGTCTCGAATTTTTTTAATGACACTAATATAGAACGAATTGTAATTTTAGGTTTACAAACACAAGAAAAAGCAATTTCTCATATGGAAAAATTTAAAAAGTACAATAGTGTACATTTGAATGCGTTTAATATTAATTTTTAATGTTAATATCACTCAGTTTGACTAAGTTGTGAACGTATGATGATTATTTGCTTCTAGTTTCTTTAAATTGATTTTATTAAGCTAACCAATCTACTACTGATGATTCAAAGAATTGAATTTTTTTTTTATTATACTTAATCATCTATATGTAACTGCTGAAATATTTATGGAAAAATAGGGAAGGAATTAACAAAATCATGACGAAATGTAATTTCCAAAACCTTCAAAATTGCTATTATAAAATGGATTCATTTGAATTAAATAAGTTAAATCTGATGCATGTGTGTATTTTCTCTTGAAATATATTCTTAATTATAATTAATGCTATAATCTGGTAGAAATAATTCAATTGCGTAGGAATTCTGTTAGAAACTTCAATGAAAAATGAATGTTTTTAAGGAAATGTGTAAAATAAATGAGTTTCAATGAGTAAAAAGAAAAAAGCTGCAATTAAGAAATCAAGGAATTAAATTTTTCATCCAAACGCTTAAAAACAAAACAGAAAAAAAATGCAAAGAAAACTACGTTTTTACTTTATTTACATAAATGTTAAAAGGATGTTTCTCAGTTTGCCTTGAAATTGAAAAATATAAATGAATATATTATTAGCATTAGGGATATGTGAGGTTAGCGTTACTTTAGAGATGCAGCGGAATTCTGTTGATTCTGGTTGAACCGTTACTCCAGTAGTTCTTTTTCTCGCAATGTAGGCATGACGATTAAAGAAGAAACTAATGACCGCCTTCTTTTTTATTCAAAGAAATGTGGTGATAAACTTGAGCTGTGTCCCAAATTATGTTTCACATTTTCAATATATGTAAAAAAATGACACCTGTATTACAATTCCTTCTAATGGTAAATTTGTGTAATACGTTTTTTGATTTATAATTATAAAGTGAATTATCTCAAAAATCAGTAGTTCAAAATTTATCTTATTTGGACCAATCGAACGCATTTTAGAACCATCTGAGTTGATCAGCGTATTTCTTGTTAACCCTATATTTTCAATTAAATCGTTAAATACTACTTACATTTTGTTTCATCAATATTTTTATTTTACATTCGACCTTGAAAATTCGAAAATTTATTCCAAATTGAATTTAATTCCGAAACTCCGTTTTCAGAATCAAATTTTATCATTCTAGATACTGGGTAATCTTCTTTTATGCACTTATTCTTCAATACATTCAAAATCTCAAGCACATTTTTATAAGTTCCATTCATTTTCCTATTTATTAACTCATACCTATTTTACATCAGACATAAGTATCAATATGTCCCTTTGTTTTAATAGAACACATTGTTAAAGAAAGTCGTATATAGATACAGAAATCCATTTTATTGGAATTGAATCAAGGGGATTCCCTTTGTATTTGTAATATTTCATTTAATTCGTTTTCATAAAATGTAGCGTGATTGTATATTTAATAGCAGTATGTTTTCCTCCTTCTTGTATTAAATTTACATGCATTCAAAATTTTCCGATTTAACTTTAAATATCACTTTATGTTTCATGCAAATTATCTTACGTGAAATTGCGTGCTCTTAAAAGAGCCCGGATATATGGAATCTTTCAAAATATTGATGCAGACTTCCTTGTTATGTTCTGCTGAAAATCCCTTTAAATGTTTTTCATGATCAATATGATGCGCAAAGTAAACACCACCAATCATATCATGTGACAATTTCCTTTTTTTTGTATATAAACAGTCTACCAATTCATCCTTGAACTAAATTAATTCCAAGAGGTTGATAACAAATAACGTGTCCATTAATTGACTTCATATCACAGGCTTCCCCACTGTTATTGTTCGAAGAAATTAAATCAGATAATAATTTGTACAGTCAATTTCCTGGCGATTTTTAATCATTCAAACTTAATTCATGTAATTCCAAGAATGCTGTATTGATAACTGCACGAATTAAAAAAAACTCAGCATTAGAAATGTATTATGTGGTACGAATAAAGCTATATATATATATATATATAGATTGATTTATTCAGACTTCTTGGGATTACATCTCTTAA